>MU675773.1:121068-200087 GCA_026770625.1 Nicotiana glauca
GTGAGCTAACAAGCGCGTACTTGTGCTAATTTTTGGAAATCCGGTTTTTATTTCATTAAAAATAGCCTTGAGTTGTGTTATTCTTTTCTTGCTTACACTTCTTGGAAATTTAGCCTACTGTTAGTCTAGAGAAGCATGTCTATTTGAATAAATTGTTTTATTTGACTTAACTGCCTTATTTGTATTACGTGAAGCATGCTAGATTAGAATTATCTGTTTGACTTTGGTATGAAATTGACTGAATTGAATTCTTGTTGAGGCTATGTATTTACTTTGGGACTACGGGACGGTATCCCGGGAGCTCCCCTGTATGTTTACTTTGGGACTATGGAATTGAATTCCGGGAGATCCACCTGCACTTTTACATTGGAACTACGAGATTGCACCCAGTAGATTCCCCAGTACTGAGTATTTATATTTGGGACTACAGATGTGGTAATCCGGTAGATCCCTGTGCATTTATGAGTTGGATTGGGGGACTGCACCCAGGAGATCCACTGGATATGATATTTATATTTGGGGACTACAGGGCGGTATCCTGGGAGATCCCCGATTGTTATCTCGGAGCTGAGTTGTATTCTCTTTCTGTGTTTTACTTTCCTTTGTAATAGTTGTTGTTGTCCTTCATATCCTATGTTACTTATTTACACCATTTATTTCACACTGTTAAACCTTATATCTTATTTAACCTCAGTAGGGCCCTGACCTTCCTCGTCACTACCCAACCGAGTTTAGGCATGACACTTACTGAGTACCGATGTGGTGTACTCATGCCCTTCCTGCACATGCTTTTCATGTGAAGATCCAGGTACTTCGACTCAGTCCGACCACCCCTGAGGCGAGGCAACTATTACAGAAACTTCGAGGTATATATGCCGCGTCCACATACCGAGAAGTCTCTTTCTATTCTTGCTGTTTAGTATTAGCCCTTCTGTATTTTAGTTATTGTAAGAAATTCTGGAGTTAGAGCTATTTAGTACTTCTTAGCTTGTGATTCATGGGTTTTCAAGTCTTGGATTTATGTGTTGGTTTTGAGAGTTAAATATTGTGTATGTTGAGCGGCACCTTTAAAAGCTGTTTATTTCCTTTATTTATGTTTTAAATTGTTTTACTTCCACAAATTTTGGTTTCTTTTCTGCAATTTAGGCTTACCTAGTCGTAGGGACTAGGTGCCATTAGATCGTTCACGGAGGATGAACTGGGGTTGTGACATGTTGGTATAAAATTTCTAGGTTCATAGGAGTCATGAATCAGAAGGCGGTTTATTAGAGTCTCGCTGATCACTATGTTAACGTCTGTACTTATCTACGAGAGGCTATGTAACTGTTAGGAAAAATCCGTTTCATTTGATTTCCTTGTCGTGCGAGATTTTTGATATCACAATTCTAAATTTCTATCTTCCATTCTCTCACAGATGGTGAGGATACGTGCTACTCGAGATGACCAGGCAACCGCGCCCCCTATTGGAGCCGTCAGAGGCCGGGGCCGGGGTATAGGCCGAGGACGCGCTCGTGGTGCAGCCAGAGCACCCGCGAAGCTGCCGCCGAGGTACCACCAGCAGTACCAGCTAGAGTCTAGACACCTGATGCTTCTTCCACTGCTACTCCAACTCTCTAGGAGACCTTAGCACAATTTATGACTATGTACACCACTCTAGCTCAGGTAGGGTTGCTTCCCCTCGCTGCAGCTACATCACAGGCTGGCGGAGGAGAACAGACTCTTGTTGCCCGCACTCTTGAGCAGTGAGTGCAGTAGCTTTAGAGGAGGATCAGAAGAGGCTTGAGAGGTTCAAGAACTATCAGCCTCCGACTTTTAGCAGACTAGCCTTAGAGGATGCCCTTGGATTTCTTGAGGAGTGCTACCGTATCCTTCGCACTATGGGCATATCAGGATCGAGCGGGGCTTCCTTCACTACTTTCTAGCTTCGAGGAGCCACCTATCAGTGGTGGCATGCTTATGAGTTAGATAGTCTGGATGAGGCAGCTTCCCTGACTTGGGACAAGTTTTCAGATATGTTCACGAGGGAGTATGTTCCCCAGAGTCTTAGGGATGCCTGGCACGTGAAGTTTGAGCATTTGCGCCAGGGTACCATGACTGTATCGGAGTATGCCGTTCGTTACTCTGACTTGGTTAGACATGCACCAGGTTTGGTTTCTACGGTTCGCGAGAAGGTTCACCAGTTCATTGAGGGGCTTATTCCTAGCATCAGATCTAGCATGGCTCGTGAGTTAGAGATGGATATATCTTATCAGCATGTGGTGAGCATTGCTAGGAGTATTGAGTTTATGCATGTTAGGAATAGAGAGGAGAGGGAGGCCAAGAGGTCTCGAGAATCAGTCCATTATTCTGGTGCCCGTGCCCCAGTAGCGGGTCGTCATGGTAGGGGTCAAATGGGTCGACCCCTTCATTCAGCCCTTCCAGCGGCCAGTGGCATTCCAGCTCCACCTAGGCCTCAGGAGCATTATTATGCACCTACAGTATCTAGTGCACCTCTTGCAGGGGTGCTTCCAGTGGTCAGTCCAGCAGACCTGGCCCGAGCCAGTCACAGCCGCCACATCCTACCAGAGCTTGTTTTGAGTGTGGTGACACATGCCACATGGTGAGGGATTGACCTAAGCTTAGGAGGGGTGCACCTCCACAGACTTCTCAACCACAGCATGCCCCGCAGTGTTCTCAGGCTATGGTTCCAGCCCTAGTTGCTGCCCCACCGGCTCAGCCATCCAGAGGTGGAGGCCGGGGAGGTAGAGGTCACTGTCCGAGTTGGGATAAATTCATTATTAGCATTGGTCACCACATTCATACCACCCTTCTTCAGCACACACTGCACCGGTGAAGTCCACGAGCTGTCAAAGATAGGATACACCACTCGGGCATCTAACCACTTGATCACCTCCTTTTTCACAACTTCTTGCATTGCCTCATTTAGCCTCCTTCGATGTTCCAAGAAGGGTTTTGTATCATCATCCATAATAATCTTGTGCATACAGAATGTGGGGCTTATTCTCCGAATATCGCTAGAGTCCATCCAATTGCCATTTTTTGCCTTTTAAGCACCGCCAATGTGGCATCTACTTGCATGTTACTAAGACAAGAGGAAAGAATAACTAGTAAAGTTGAGTTAGGGACTAAGAATTCATACTCGAGGTATGGAGGCAATAGCTTCAACTCCAACACGGGGGGTTCCTCAATTGAAGGCTTTGTTGGAGGGGTCTTTCTTTTTTCAAGATCCAATGAGAGTTTCCTAGGCTCATAAGAATAACATCCCATTCCATGTAAAGCATTCACGCACTCCACTCGGCCCTCATCATCATTGACATCAAGATTCAATAATACGGCCTCCAAAGGGTCCTCCATATTGATCATTGCACTAGTATCATCAATTATCACATCCGTGACAAGATCCACAAATGAGCATACTTCTGTACAATTGGGCTGCTTCATTAACTTGCCCACATGAAAAATGACCTTTTCATCACCCAACCTAAAAGTGAGTTCCCCTACTTCCACATCTACTAGAGCCTTCCCCGTAGAAAGGAAATGTCCTCCCAATATGATCAGAACTTCATAGTCTACCTCACAATCCAAGACCACAAAATAAGCTGGCAAGATAAATTTGTCCACCCGGACAAGCACATCATCAACTATACCCAATGGATGCTTCATTGATCTATCCGCCATATGCAATCTCATAGAAGTTGTCCTTGGTGGCCTAATACCCAAAGTCTTAAAAACTAAGTAGGGCATCAAATTTATACTAGCCCCTAGGTCACATAAAGCTTTAGCAAAGTCAGCACTCCCAATAGTGGAAGGGATTGTGAAAACACCGGGATCCTCTAACTTCGGAGCCATTAAATGTACTATAGAACTAACTTAGTGGGTCATCTTGATAGTTTCACAGTCCATGGATGTTTTCTTTGTAACCAAATCTTTCATGAATTTAGCATAGCCATGCATTTTCTCCAAATCCTCTACCAAAGGCACATTGATGGATAGGCTCTTTATCATGTCAATGAACTTTTTAAACTGATTCTCATTTTTCTGCTTGGCTAGCCTTTGAGGATAAGGTGGAGGGGGCTTAGGCAAGGGTGCCTTGGCTTTTGACACAATCGGCTCCAGCATGTTTGTTACGTATTCCCTAGACGAGTTCACATCATTTTGAATTTCTACCTAGGTATCTTGAATATCAATCCTCACTTCTTGATTCATATTTTCATCAACCACATTTTCAACCACCAAAGGAACTTCATTTCCAAGCAACTCAACTTCATTACCCGAAACTTGCTTTTGTTTGGAGGCATTCACATCACCAACTCTTCCACTCCTTGTAGTTACCTCCATAACATGATTATTCCCACCCTTCAGGTTTACTACCGTATCACTCGGTAAAGCCCCCTTAGGGAGAGCATTCAAAGACTGTGAGATTTGGCCTAGCTAGACCTCCAAATTTTTGATTGAAGTATTGTGAGAAGCCAATTGCGCATTGTAGTCAGCATTCTTTTTTATCATCTGTTCAAACATCATTTCAATTCTACCCATTTCATTGTTGGAAGAACTAGGACCTTGAGAAGGAAAAGTTGTTGGAAGAAATAGGACCCTGGGAAGGAAAAGGTGATGGATTGCTCGGTTATTGGTACATTAGGGGCCTTTGAAAGCCTTGCCCATGATTTCCTTGGTTATTGTTCCATCCACCCTGGTTGTTGTTGTTTCCACCCAAATTGTTGTTGTTGCCCTAGTTTCCATGATTGTTCCATTTGTTGTTTTGATTTCTCCAATTGTTGTTCCCTTGGTGTTGATTGTTCCAATTATTGTTGCCTTGTTGTTGGTTACCCCAATTGCCGTGGGATCTCCATTGTTGTTGTTCGTTAGAAGAGCTGCCTCTTTGTCCTTGGTAATTATTCACATATTGCACCTCTTTGTTCTAACCATCATAAGAATCATCTTGGAATCCACCACAATCATTGTCAAATTGATCCAAATTCCCTTGGTTCTATTGACCTCTCTGTCTTCTATTGTTCAAAAGCATGTTAACACCCTTCATGGCATTCATTCGGTGAGGATTCTGAACTTGTTGCAACTCTGCCTTTGCTAATTGGTTCATTATTGTTGTAAGTTCTGCTATAGCCTATCCATGGTCATGTAGTTTTTTGTGCAAATGAGTGACTGTGGGGTCACCCTGAGGCACATTGGCTCTACTTTGCCAAGCAAAGGATGTGTCAGCCATTTCATCAAGAATAGCACAAGCTTCATCATAAGGTAGCTTCATGAAATTACCCCCAGCCAATTGATTCACTATGCATTGATATGTTTTATTGATGCACCGATAGAAGGTTTGTTGTATCATTGCCTCTTTCATATCATTGTTGGGGCATTCCTTCACCATAGTTCTATATCTCTCCCAAATCTCATGCAATGGTTTGGTGGCCTCCTGCTTGAAGGCTAAGATCTCATCCCGTAGTGCTGCCATATGCCCTGGTGAGAAAAATTTGGCAATGAACTTATCTGCCAACTCATCCCAAGTTGTGATGGAATGGTTGGGAAGTCGCTCAAGCCAATCCAATGCTTTCCCCCTAAGTGAGAATGGGAAAAACCTCAATCGAAGTGCATTATCTGACACATTGGTTTGCTTGCTCCCCCAATAGGTATCCACGAACCCTTGAGATATTTGTAAGCATTATGAGTGGGAGCACCCATGAAGTACCCACGCTGATCCAATAATGTCAGCATCACATTGGTTATTTGAAAATTGCACGACCGAATCCAGGGTGGAAAAATTGCACTTGCATAGCCTTGATTGGGAAGAACTCTATGAGCCACTCTTGGAGGTGGCGGAGAAGGGTCCGGAATATTTTCATTTGCATTGGCCTGGTGGCCTCTACGTTGTCCTTGAGGTACAAGAGGCACCTCTTCATCTCCATTGTTATCAACCTCCTCCCTCACATTCATGTTTCCAAGAGGGTCATTAACATTTAAAGCCATTTTGTACCTGAAGTATTGACACAAACAAATTAGTAACAAAGAAGGAAAGAAGAACAAAACACAAATCTATTTAGATAGATAGCCAAAACTGTTAGCTCCCCGGCAACGGCGTCAAAAAGTGATCACGGCCAACCCTGTACTACTATTAAGTAGTGAGAGAGGTCGAAGAAGCTTTTACCCGATTTAGGGTCGAGATCGAATTCCAGAGAGAGCTAGATATTGGAGTTGGGTGTCTATCTAAAGTGGAGTTGTGTATTTGCTCAAAATTGCACTTCTACACATTTTTGGGTTTTAATTATGATTCTAATTTTATAAACTACAATGCTCAATTAAACTACTATAAGCTAGGTTTAAACTATTGCAAGCTGTTCAAATGATTAAAGGGCACTAGGGTAGTGACTTTTGCCTAGGTGGTCAATTGATGGAATCTTGAGTCTAAATCTAGATTGACACATTTTGGGAGTATGATATAACCATTGCTCGATTATACTCACTCTATACCTCTCGGCAGTTCGAGTGATTTTGCCCGAATTGACTTTCTCAAGACCAATTAGGTATGCAAATTTGCACAAGCAATTGAGGATCGAGTCGGGTATCAAGATCTCTCGGTTTAACCCTTTAATTGGTGCTATCAATTCTCTTGAGTATGGCCCAATTCCTTGTTGCACTAATTCTAGAGACTTAGGCTCTCTTTCTCAAGAAGAGAAAAAGTCAACTAAACACAAACTAGTGTTTCCAATCACTAATTTTGCAATTAAACATGGAATTAGCCCAAATATCAAACGCCCATAGTCAATCAAGCTCTAAAATATAAGACCCATCAATTACCCACACTAGGGTTGAGCCATAACCCTAGCTGATGGGTCTAGCTACTCATAATTAGGGAAAGAAACAAAGAAATAGATGGAAAAAAACTCATATTAATTAATTGCTAAGATAAACTAGAAGATTCGATGTTGAAATGAAGATAAAATTGTCTAAAATAGCTAAAGAAACGGAAGTCACGAGCGCAACTCAGTACAAAATCTATCTTTTTTTACCTAAAATGGAAAAGAAGCTATTTATACTAAGCTAAAAAATCTGGACAAAAATGCCCCTGCGGGGTTAGTGCAGACCACACAAAATGGTGTGCGTCCGCACTAGGGCTCTTGACATAAAATTCCAACTCTCTGAACTTAGGCAATGCGGACCATACAGAATCGAGTGCGGCCGTGGTGGCTTCTAGTGCGGTCCGTATGAAATGGAGCGCGGACCGCATTGGCTTCAATCTCCAAAACTGGCACCTCTATGATCTTTGGTTCTACGGACCGCACTAAATCGAGTACGGCCACAGTGACTCTAATGCGGAACGTATTAAATCTCATGCGGCCGCATTGCCTGTTGGCCTAGAAATCACCTTATCTGAATCTCACTTGTGCTGACCGCACAAAATGGTATGCGGCCGCAATGGGCCTGTTTTGCCTGAGCTTTGTTTTATCTTGGTACTTGTGCAAGTTTCACTCCCTTTTGAGCTGAACTTTGACATTCTTTCACTTTGTTGATCAAACTTGCATTCAAGCACAACTTGTGAGCCTTTTGGGACTATTTTTTATAAATTTCTAATCAAAACATAAGCAAGGAGGAGTATAAAATGTATCGAAATCCCTAGTTATCAATTCCCCCAAACTTAAGCTTTTGCTTGTCCTCAAGCAAATAAAATAAGACCCACCCCTTAATAGAAAATCCAAAACAATTCAGCTATCCTAAAGTGACCTCATCTAGCATCAATTAGGACTAACAATTGCCCTCAATACATATGAATCATTAGCAACATTTACTCTTTTAAAACACCATGGATCAAGTGCGACACAAGAGCATAAAGAGTTGACTCAACACATCAAAGGACTCTTTCTATTACTTTGGTCATTGTGGAACCCAAACTCACATAATGGCTCTCCCTAAGCATACCTCACCTTTAGAATAGTGGCACTCAGAACGAGGTTAATGGAAATTCACCCATCCCTCTCAAAGAAAAGTCACAAGTCCGGCACTAAGTACCATATGCTTGCCCCTTATGTAAGTCACCACTAATGTAAGCTTCATTCAACTAGAGGGCATATAGGGCTTTTGTGGAGACATAGTGAAGGTTTTTGGTTTTGGGTAGACAATGTTTGGTCTAAGTAGGTTCCATCTTCCCTTATGCATTTCTTTTGTTTCATTTTGGCACAGATTCACTTAACTCTTTGAGTCTTTTCACTTCTTTCAAGGGGTAAGAGAGATACACTATCACTCTTTTTTATACATTTCAAATATTTCTTCCTTTCTCAATTTTACACACCTTTCATTTTTTGCTTTTCTTGAATCCCTTTTTATTCATTTCCACATTGAGTATTGTTTTTGTCATTTTGCTTTTCTTTCTCTTTCACTGCCTCTCCTTTTCTTCATTTTGTACATTTTTACCACTTTGTTGCAATCCTCGTATCTGCCCCCAAACTTATACTTTTGCCATGTGCTAAGGAAAGATCGGGTGCCAAGAGAGGCTATCCTAAAATGGATAAAGGCTTGTATCATGGTTTTTGAAGGAAAAAGGTTTAAGGCTCAAAAGGGTTGACTAGGGATTTTATCTTTAGTAGGCTATGGAAGTGTTTAAGCTATCATTTGGATCAAAGAAAGCCTATAATCATGTCTCAAGTCAAAATTCACTTAGTATTTCTCCTCAACAAACATTCAGGACATGTTCTAGACCAATGGCTCGGGACTTGGACTTGCAATGAAATTTCTCACCACACACGCTATAGGATTGCTAAAGACACAGAGTCGGGGGCCCACAACGACCTTAGATAAGATTTTAGCACATAATGGTCCTAAAAACCACTTGATGATTAACGATCAACACAAAAGTCTCAGGGTCATGACTTTCACCATCCTAAACTTTGTTTTTGACCATGAGATCAAAGGAAAATGTGCTAGGCCCAAATGAAGCTTTGCTTGAGGAACCCTTAACCACTAACTACTAAAAAGCAAAAAGAAAAGAAAAGCAGACTCAAACCCTTAAGAAGGTTGTCACGCCATCCAACATTGGGAAGAGCGACCCGGTTCACTCAAAATCCACCTTTAGAAAGAACCGTGGTATTAAGAAAACCAAAGGCTTATTGCAAACGTTCAAAAGAAGAAGCTATGAACATTAATAAGAAGCTAAGAATAAAAAATTTTGGAAAGTAAAATAAATATATACAAGAGGGGATCTAATCGAATATACAATATATGAGATGAATATGTACAATGTAACATAACTTTATATACAGACCCAAAGTAAAATAAAAGTACGAGAAATATGACGGAATGTTAAAATTATATGCAAACCAAAGATGAAAAATCAAGAAAGCATAAAAAATGTCAAATATATAAATCACCCAAATCCAAAAAAAAGTAGGGCCTACCCCCTCAAATGAAAGCTGGCATTCTCCCCAATGGTAACTAAAACAAATACGCATCAAAAAGAAAAGGGAGAAAGATATAGAGACTCCCTATGGTCTGTCTATCTGTATGGGCTCCTGAATGGTCCCTGGGTCCTCACTCTGCTCGAGAATCTCAGAGTGGTTCCTTATGGCCTGCTACTCTGCTGCTGGGACCTGTGTCTGGACCTGGACAGGCTCCTGAGGTGCATCTTGTGGCTGACTGGAGGAGGCCTCCGGTGGGTCTGCCAATTAGATGACTGCATTGTCCGCTCGGGGAATCATCCTCTTTCTCTTGGGGGGCCTCTGAGACTATTCTATCTGGGGATGAGCTGCTGGTGCAGGGTCGAGAAGCAATAAATCCAAAGGTAGCTGGTCTGCCTTTAACCTATCAATATCAGCCCTCGGCTCCTTCATCAACTCCCTGGAGGCCCGCGTCTTTCTCAACTTAGTGTGCTCCTTGAGAGCCGTGCTATGTAAATCAATAGCATCAGCGAGCACTTTCTGGTTGTCAAGGATTTTCTTTTGGTTGGCAAGAATCTCCTTAAGGGCATCCTCAATCGACTGCGGGACCTGCGGAGGCGGAGCTGCCGAATGAGCTTCCACTATAGTAGTGAGGATAGACAACCTGGATGAAGCTGTCTGCATCCAATTGTTAATGCTGAGAAGAGCTTGGCGTAGTAGGTGAGCAGTCACTGGGTAGGCTGGGGAAGAGGGAATCTCGGGATCTGCTGAAGTGGATGGGCCCGGAGGAATGTCTGTGGAGGTGGAGGCCGGCTGAGTAGGAGACACTACCAAAACTGGCTCTTTAGACTGGCCAGTTGAAGTAGTGGTTGTTCCCTTGAAGTCCTTGCTTTTTGGGTTGTCATCTCCCTGCATGTTGTACCAGGAGAATGGGGCCTTCGCTTTGACCTTGATATCAAATGGCCTCTTTTCAACTTTGAGGTCCCCGAAGTACATAGTCAAGAAGCTTGGGAAAGGGCAGTTTCTGTCATGCTTACTGTCTACAAGTGTGATAACCCGAGACATTACCTTCCCGATATTTATTGGGTACCCCGCCATGATCGATGCCACCAAAACTGCCCGGTGAAGAGGGAGGGAGTTGTCATGAGTAGTAGGGTCCCATCTGCCGCACATAAATAGTTCCCACCCTTTGGCCTCGAAGTTCAAATTTCTTCTCAAAATCTTTACGCCGCATTCAGCCAATTAGGGGTGGTACCTGAGATTGCCAGATATTGTGCCAACCACGGACGGACTTACTCACCTAAGTCCATCTTCGCCATGTACATGGACTCATCCTCCTTATCAAAGTGTAGGTAATCTTTTATTGTCTTCCCATCAAACAACAATTTCAGTTTTCACACCTTGGTCACCTTGGTGCCCTTTTTGATGTGGGCAACATTGGTGTAGAATTCCTTGACCAAGTGCTTGTTGGCATCTATATATTCACCCAAAAAGTGCTCCCAACCAATTCTCTCCCTAAACTACCTCCTCACATTTGGGTTGTGAGGTAACAAATCTCTATCAACAAAACTCCTCTCCGGGATTAACTTCCTCACCGGCTACAATTCCATAAACTTTTGATAAGCTACCTCACTGACTAATCGGTCCCGCTACACCTCCGGGTTTCTAGTTCTAGCAATCCTGCCAACCTGAGGTTCACCCCCTTATCCTACTTCTCCTTCTCCTCCTACTTCCTCATCATCTCAACTGCACTCTCTGCAGATAATGAAGTTGTGGGAGAGGTGGAGTATTCCCCACTACCTTCAGCTGAGCCTTCAGACGACCCAAAGGATACATTCACTGACGCTTGGGTAGTTGGGAAAGGTGGAGGAGTGTCTGTTAGCCTGAACCTCTCCGGCCAGTCTTCAATGTACTCTGGCACAGAGTCTGAAGAAATCTCCCGAGAGGGCTCATACTCACTCCCCGAATGGTCACAGACCCTGTCTGCAGCTTTGATAATTTTTCTTTTGTTCTTGATGTTTTGCCGGACCTAAGGGGCTAGTTTTATAATTTTCTTGTCTTTGCCACCCCGGTAGGATTCTCCCCTTCCTTGTTGTTTAGAACCCTTGCCTCTTCGTTTTACCATTGTCTGCACATAACATTCATTAGACTTGTTAGTATCAGTTGAAGCTATTAAGTTCAGAGTTGCAGGATAGAAAAAATTGCAGACAGTTGTAGGTTTTGAACAGTGCGAACCACACAAAAAGGTGTGCGGCCGCACAGAGGTCAATGCGGACTGCTCAAAATGGCAATGCGGTCCGCATAGAGCTGGGGTTCAGACTACCCACTCTCTGTATCCATACAATGCAGACCGCACAAAATGTAGTGCGGCCGCAGTTTCTAAACTTCAGAGAACCAACACTCAACAGTGTGGTCTGCACAAAATGCCATTGCGGATCGTACTAAAGCACCGCAGACCGCATAGAATAAACCATGGTCCGCACCCAGTGTCCAGAATCAAAACTAACTTAGGGTTTATGAGATTTTGATTTTAAGTCCATTTTTAAACTTAATAAAAACCCCTAAGTGTTTCCCCAGTGATTTTAGCTACTTAAGTCCACATTAATCAAGACAAAAAACTGACCTAATCCTACCAGATTGAAAGAAATACGGAAAGAATAAGATGAGAAATAAGAAAAATAAAAAGTAAAAGAAAAATAACAAAAATTAACACAATTAAGAGGACGTTAATGTTACCAGATGTAAGAGGAAATGAAGGTGAAGAATTCCATGCAGTTAATTTCTAGTAAAAGGGGGACCTCAGGTCCCATTTATAGAAAAGGACCTGGGGCCCATCTTACCAACCCAGTGCGGACCGCACAAAATTGACCGTGGTCTGCACAAAACAGCAGTTTCCAGAGTTTGAGAAGGCAACCACTATGGTCTGCACAAAATGGAATGCGGCCGTAGTGGTCTACTACGGACCGCACAAAATGTACTGCGGTCGCGGTGGCAAACTTCATAGAGTTGGACATTTCTTCCTTCACCAGTGCGGTCCGCACTAATTGTAGTACGGTCGCATTGACAACTTTAGAGACCTGAACACTTTTTTCCACTATGTCCCGCACTGCATCAACAGAAGCCTGTAACATCTCACAACCAGTTAGTCCAAAAATAAGTCCTATCCTATACAATGAAAAACAAAGAAAAGCAAGAAGAAAAAAACACATGGTTTGCCTCCCAAGAAGCGCCTGATTTAACGTCACGGCACGACGCATGTTACCATCCAATCAATATTTGAAATGAACAAGTGCCACCGCATGGCTATCATCAAACTTTCTCAAGTGGTACTTGACCATGTGACCATTAACCCGGAAAATCTCCCCATTTTTTGTTCTCCAAATCAAGGGCACCAAACGGGGTCACAAACACCACCTCAAAAGGTCCGCTCCACTTTGACTTTAGCTTTTTCGGAAATAACCGTAACCGAGAGTTGAACAAGAGCACCAAATCACCTACTCTAAACTCCTTGGCACGATCATATTTGTCATGAAGGTACTTCATTTTGTCCTTGTACAAGGAAGAACTGGAGTAGGCATGAAAAAGGAATTCATCAAGTTCATTGAGTTGCTCAACCCAGAGATTTGCAGCCACATCCCAATCAAGGTTCAATTTCTTCAAGGCCCACCTGGCCTTGTGCTCTAACTCTACTGGTAAATGACAAGCTTTTCCAAACACCAACTGGTACGACAACATACCAATTAGAGTCTTTTAAGCAATTTGGTAATCCCATAGAGCATCATCCAACTTCTTAGACCAATCGGTCCTATTAGCATTCACGATATTAGACAAAATGCTCTTGATATCCCTATTGGACACTCCAACCTGGCCACTTTCTTGAGGATGATAAGGCATAGAAACTTTGTGGTTGACACCATACTTAGCAAGCAAGGTGTCAAAAGCTCTATTGCAAAAATGCGATCCTCCATCACTTATAATTGCTTGAGGAGTGCAAAACCTTGTAAAAATGCTCTTCTTTAGAAATGCAACCACACTCCTAGATTCATTGTTGGGCAAAGACACAGCCTCGACCTATTTTGAGACATAATCAACTGCTACAAGAATGTAGGTGTTTCCGCATGAGCTTACAAATGGCCCCATGAAATTGATACCCCATACATAAAAGATATCCACTTCTAGAATGGTGTTTAGAGGCATCTCATATTTCTTATAAATGCAGGCCGCTCTCTGACATTGGTCACACCTTTTCATGAGATCACTTGCATCTTTGTACAAGGTTGTCCAATAAAAACCACAACTCAAAACTTTTGAAGCTATCCTCGCCCCTCTAAGATGGCCACCATATGGGGAGGAATGACAAGCCTCTACAATGCTAAATTGCTCCTCCTCAGGTACACACCTCCGGATCACTCCATCGGTGCAAATCGTGAACAGGTATGTATCATCCCAATAGAAGTCCAAACTATCCCGTTTGAGCTTCTTCCTTTGGTTAGAAGAGAGCTCACGCGGGATGATGCCAGTCACAAGGAAATTAGCAACATCCGCAAAACATGGCATATCAATAATTGAAACAGAAAGTAGCTGCTCATCAGGGAATGCATCATTGATCTCTAGGCCATCACACGACCTTCCTTCCTCCTCCTTGAGGGATAAATGATCCGCCACTTGGTTTTCACTACCTTTCCGGTCCACAATCTCCTAATCAAACTCTTGATGTAATAACACCCATCGCATTAGTCTAGCTTTGGAGTCTTTCTTTGTCCTCAAGTAACTAAGAGCTGCATGATCAATGTGCACTATGACTTTGGATCCCATCAGATATGGCCAAAAATTTTCCATTGCGAACACAATAGCCAACAACTCTTTCTTAGTCACCATGTAGTTCCTTTGAGCCTCATTTATTGTCTTGCTCGCATAGTACACTAGAGGAAATATTTTGTTCATTCTTTGACCCAGAACTGCTCCAACCGCAACATCACTCGCATCGCACATGAGCTCGAAAGGCAAGCTATAATTAGGTACGGTAATGATCAGGGTGGCGGTCAACTTTTGCTTAAGAAGTTCAAAGGCTTGCATACATGCCTTATCAAACATGAACTTTGCATCCTTTTCTGGCAGCTTGTACAATGGATTCACTACCTTCGAGAAGTCCTTGATAATTTGCCGATAGAACCTCGCATGCCCAAGAAAGCTTCTAACCCCCTTGACAAAAGTGTGGGGAGGAAGTCTTGAAATCACTTCAATTTTGGCTTTGTCAACCTCACTTCCATTCTTTGAAATTTTATGACCCAAAACTATGCCCTCCTCAACCATGAAGTGGCATTTTTTCCAATTTAGCACAAGACTGGTGTCTTCACACTGGGCCAACACTTTATCCAAATTTTGAAAACACTCATCGAATGAATTATCCACAACACTGGAGTCGTCCATGAATACCACCAAAATATCTTCCACCATATCAGTGAAATAGCCATCATACACCGTTGGAATATTGTCAGTGCATTGCACAACCCAAAGGGCATCCGAGAAAAAGCAAAGGTGTGATATGAACAAGTAGAGGTTGTCTTCTGCTGATCCACTGGAGATATCAAAATTTGATTGTACCCTGAATACCCATCCAACAAACAATAAAAGGCACGCCCAACAAGACGATCAAGCAACTGGTCAAGGAAAGGCAATGGGAAGTGATCCTTGTGAGTCACCTTGTTCAGCTTGCTGTAGTCCATGCACACCCCCCATCTGGTCACTGTTCGGGTTAGGATAAGTTCATTATTAGCATTGGTCACCATGGTCATACCACCCTTCTTCGACACACACTAAACCGGTGAAGTCTACGAGCTGTCAGAGATAGGATACACCACTCCGACATCTAACCACTTGATCACCTCCTTTTTTATAACTTCTTGCATTGCCTCGTTCAGTCTCTTTTGATGTTCCAAAGACCATTTTGCATCATCTTCCAGAAAAATCTTAGACATACATAATGCGGGGCTTATTCCCCGAATATTAGCTAGAGTCTAATCAATTCCTTTTTCCTCTTTTTGAGCACTGCCAATGTGGCATCTACTTGTATGTTAGTAAGACAAGAGGAAAGAATAACTAGTAAAGTTGAGCTAGGGCCTAAGAATTCATACTTGAGTTGTGGAGGTTGTGGCTTCAACTCCACCACATTGGGTTCCTTAATTGAAGGCTTTGTTGGAGGGGTTTTTCTATTTTCAATATCCAAAGGGAGTTTCCTAGGCACATAAAAATAAGAGCCCATTCCATGTAAGCATTCATGCACTCCACTCGGCCCGTCATCATCATTGACATCAAGACTCAACAATATCGCCTCCAAAGGGTCCTCTACATTGATCATTGCACTAGTATCATCAATTGTCACAGCCGTCACAAGATCCACAAATGAGCATACTTCTGTACAACTGGGTTGCTTCATTAACTTGTACACATGAAAAATGACCTTTTCATCACCTACCCTGAAAGTAACTTCCCCTGCTTCCACATCTACGAGAGCCTTCACCGTAGGAAGGAAACGTCTACCCCATACGATCGGAACTTTATAGTCTACCTCACAATCCAAGATCACTAAATTAGCTGGCAAGATAAATTTGTCCACCCGGACAAGCACATCATCAACTATACCCGATGGACGCTTCATTGATCTATCCGTCATTTGCAATCTCATAGAAGTTGGACTTGGTGGCCTAATACCCAAAGTCTTGAAAACTGAGTAGGCCATCAAAATTGATACTATCCCCTAGGTCACACAAAGCTTTAGCAAAGTCGGCACTCCCAATAATGCAAGGGATTGTGAAAGTACCGGGATTCTCAAACTTCGGAGCCGTTGAATGTACTATAGTACTAACTTGGTGGCTTATGTTGATAGTTTCAGAGTCCATGGATCTTTTCTTTGTAACCAAATCTTTCATGAATTTAGCATATCTAGGCATTTGCTCCAAAAACTCCACCAAAGGCACATTGATGGATAGACTCTTCATCATGTCAATGAACTTTTTAAACTGATTCTCATTTTTCTGCTTTGCTAGCTTTTGAGGATAAGGTGGAGGGGGACTAGGCAAGGGGGCCATGGCTTTTGGCACAACCAGCTCCGGTATGTCTATTACGTGTTCCCTAGACGAGTTCACTTCAATTTGCGTTTCCACCTTGGTATCTTAAATATCAATCTCACTTCTTGATTAACATTTTCATCAACCATATTCTCAACCACCCAAGGAAATTCATCTTCTAGCAACTCAACTTCATCACCCGAAACTTGCTTTTGTTTGGAGTCATTCACATCACTGCCTCTTCCACTCCTTGTAGTTATCACCATAACATGATTGTTTCCACCCTTTGGGTTCACTACCGTATCACTCTTAGATCCCCTTTACGGCGAGTATTCAAAGACTGTAAGTTTTGGCCTAGCTGGACCTCCAAATTTCTGACTGAAGTATTGTGAGAAGCCAATTGCGGATCGGAGTCAGCATTCTTTTTTATCATCTGTTCAAACATCATTTCAATTGTACCCATTTCATTGTTGGAAGAACTAGGATCCTGGGATGGAAAAGGAGGTGGATTGCTTGGTTGTTGGTATATTAGGGGCCTTTGAAAGCTTTGCCCCTGATTTCCTTGGTTATTGTTCCATCCACCCTAGTTGTAGTTGTTTCCACCTATTGTTGTTGTTGCCCCAGCTTCCCTAATTTTTTAGATTATTTTTTTGATTTCCCCAATTGTTGTTCCCTTGGTGTTGATTGTTCCAATTATTGTTGGTTACCCCAATTGCCCTGGGATATCCATTGTTGTTGTTGGTTGGAAGAGTTGCCTCTTTAGATTTGGTAATTATTCACATATTGCACTCTTCATTCTTCCCATCATAATAATCATGTTGGAATCCACCATAATCATTATCAAATTGATCTGAATTGCCTTGGTTTTGTTGATCTCTCTATCTTCTATTGTTCACAAGCATGTTAACACCCTTTATGGCATTCATTCAGCGAGGATTCTAAACTTGTTGCAATTGTGCCTTTGCTGCGTATTGATTTGTTGTATTGATAAAATTACCCCAGGCAATTGATTCATGAAATTACCCCAGCCAATTGATTCACTACACATTGATTTGTTGCATTGATGCCGCGATAGAAGGTTTGTTGTATCATTACCTCTGTCATACAATTGTTGGGGCATTCCCTCACCATAGTCCTATATCTCTTCCGAATCTCATGCAATGGTTCGGTGGGCTCCTGCTTGAAGGCTAAGATCTCATCCCGTAGTGCTTCCATGTGCCCTGGTGAGAAAAATTTAGCAATGAACGTATCCGCCAACTCATCCTAAGTTGTGATGGAATGGTTGGGAAGTCGCTTAAGCCAATCCAATGCTTTTCCCCCTAAGTGAGAATGCGAAAAGCTTCAATCAAAGTGCATCTTCGGACACATTGGTTTGCTTGCTCCCCCAACAGGTATCCACGAACCCCTTGAGATATTGGTAAGCATTTTGAGTGGGAGCACCCGTAAAGTACCCACACTACTCCAATAACGTCAGCATCACATTGGTTATTTGAAAATTGCCCGCCTAGATCCAAGGTGAAACAATTGCACGTGCATAGCCTTTATTGGGACGAACTCTAGGAGCCACTCTTTGAGGTGGTAGAGGTTGGTCTGGAATATTTTCATTTACATTGGCCTGGCGGCCTCTACATTTTCCTTGAGGTACAAGAGGCACCTCTTCATATCCATTGTCATTAACCTCCTCCCCCGCATTTATGTTTCCAAAAGGGTCATTAGCATTTAATGCCATTTTGTACCTGAAGTATTGCCACAAACAAATTAGTAACAAAGAAGGAAAGAAGAACAAAACAGAAATCTATTTAGATAGATGGCCAAAACTGTTAGCTCCCTGGCAACGGTGTCAAAAAGTGATCAAGGCCAACCCTGCACTACTATTAAGTAGTGAGAGAGGTCGAAGCAACTTTTACCCGATTTAGGGTAGGCATCAAATTCCACAGAGAGCTAGATATTGGAGTTGGGTGTCTATCTAAAGTGGAGTTGTGTATTTTCTCTAATTGCACATCTATACATTCTTAGGTTTTAATTATGATTCTAATTTTATAAACTACAATGCTCAATTAAACTACTATAAGCTAGGATTAAACTATTACAAGTTGTTCAAATGATTAAAGGGTACTAGGGTAGTGACTTTCGCCTAGGTGGTCAATTGATGAAATATTGAGTCTAAAGATAGATTGATACATTTGGGGAGTATGATATAACCATTCATCGATTCTACTCACTCTATACCTCTCGGTAGTTCAAGTGATTTTGCCTGAATTGACTTTCTCAAGACCAATTAGGTATGCGAATTTGCATAAGCAATTGAGGATCAAGTCGGGTATAACAATCTCTCGGTTTAACCCTTTAATTGGGGCTATCAATTCTCTTGAGTACGCCCCAATTCCTTATTGGACTAATTCTAGAGACTTACGCTCTCTTTCTCAAGAAGCGCTAAAGTCAACTAAACATAAACTAGTATTTGCAACCACTAATTTAGCAATTAAACATGGAATTAGCCCAAATATCAAACACCCATAGTCAATCAAGCTCTAAAATACAAGACCCATTAATTACCCACACTAGGGTTGAGCCATAACCCTAGTTGATGGGTTTAGCTACTCATAATTAGGGAAAAAAACAAAGTAATAGATGTAAAACAACTCATATTAATTAATTCTAAGATAAACTAGAAGATTCAATGTTGAAATGAAGAAAAAATTGCCCAAAATAGCTAAAGAAACAGAAGTCACGAGCGCAGCTCAATACAAAATCTATCTTTTTATACCTAAAAATGGAAAAGAAGCTATTTAGGCTAAGCTAAAAAATTTGGACAAAAATGCCCCTGCAGGGTTAGTGCAGAATGCACAAAATGGTGTGCGGCCGCACTAGAGCTCTTGGCATAAAATTTCAGCTCTCTGAACTTAGGCAATGCGGACCGCACAGAATCGAGTGCGTCCGCAGTGGCTTCTAGTAAGGTCGGCATGAAATGGGGCGCGGACCGCATTGGCTTCAATCTCCAAAATTGGCAACTCTCTGATCTTTGGTTCTGCAGATTGCACTAAATCGAGTGTGGTCGCAGTGACTCCAATGCAGAACGCATTAAATCTCATGCGGCCGCATTACCTATTGGCCTGAAAATCACGTTCTCTGAATCTCACTTGTGCAGACCGCACAGAATGGTGTGCGGCCGCATTGGGCCTGTTTTGCCTAAGCTTTGATTTATCTTGGTACTTGTGTAAGTTTCACTCCTTTTTTAGTTGATCAAACCAGCGTTCAAGCACAACTTGTGAGCCTTTTGGGACTATTTTGTACAAATTTCTAATCAAAACATAAGCTAGGAGGAGTATAAAATGTATCAAAATCCCTAGTTATCACCTACGCATCCAGACTGTTGAATATATATAAGAAGAATTATGTTGTCCATAATCTGGAGTTAGCTGCCATTGTTCATACCTTAAAGATCTGGCATCATTACTTGTACAGCATGTCTTATGAGATATACACTGATCACCAAATTTTGCAGCATCTGTTCAAGCAGAAGGACCTTAATTTGTCTTAGAGGAGATGGCTAGAGCTGCTGAAGGATTATAATATCACTATCTTGTATCACCCAGGCAAGGCCAATGTGGTGACCGATGCCTTAAGATGCCGGACAGAGATTTTGGAGAGTTTGGCTTATTTACCAATAGTTGAGAGGCCTATGGCGATGGACGTTCAGGCCTTAGCCAGCCAGTTTGTGAGATTGGATCTTTTGGAGCCATGTCGGGTTTTAGCTTGTGTAGTCTCTCGGTCTTCCTTGTTTGATTGTATCCGGGAGCGTCATTTTGATGATCCTCATTTGCTTTTCCTCAATGACAAGGTGTTGCATGGCGATGCTCGAGATGTGACTATTGGTGATGACGGAGTATTGAGGATGTAGGGTTGAGTTTGTGTACCCAATATTGATGGGCTTCGGGAGTTGATTCTACATGAGGCCCATAGTTCGCGGTATTCTATTCATCTGGGTGAAGCGAAGATGTATGAGGATTTGAGGCAACACTACTGGTAGAGATGGATGATGAAGGATATAGTTGGGTTTGTAGCTCGGTGCCTTAATTTTCAGTGGGTGAAGTATGAGCACTAGAGACCGGGTGAATTGTTTCGGCAAATAGATATTCCGGAGTGGAAGTGGGAACGGATCACCATAGACTTCGTGTCTGGGCTCCCATGGACTTTGAAGAAGTTCGATGCCATTTCGGTTATTGTGGATCGGCTGACCAAGTACGTGCATTTCACCCATTTGTGTACTACTTATTCCTCGGAGCGGTTGGTAGAGATTTACAACCGGGAGATTGCCCGTTTGCATGGTATTCCAGTTTCCATCATTTTAGACAGAGGTACTCAGTTCACATCGCGATTCTGGAGAGCTGTACATCAGGAGTTGGGTAGTCTAGTGGAGTTGAGCACAACATTTCACCCTCAGACGGACAAACAGTCTGACCGCACTATTTAGATTCTTGAGAATATGCTCCGTGCGTGTGTGATTGAGTTTGGAAGTTCTTGGGATCAGTCATTGCCATTGGCGGAGTTTGTCTACAACAACAGCTATTAGTCCAGCATTCAGATGGCACCGTACAAGGCCTTATATGGTAGGCAATGTAGATCTCCAGTGGGATGGTTCAAGCTAGTTTAGGCTAGATTATTAGGCACAGATTTGGTTCAGAATGTTTTGGAGAGAGTCAAGGTGATTCAGGATAGACTCTGTATAGCCCAGTCCAGACAGAAGAGTTACGTAGACTAGAAAGTTAGTGATGTTTTCTACATGGTTGGAGAGCGGGTTCTGCTTGGGGTTTCACCTATGAAGGGCGTTATGAGATTTGCGAAGAAGGAGAAGTTGAGTCCGAGGTTTATTGGACCTTTTGAGATATTGAGGCGTGTTGGGGAGGTTGCTTATGAGCTTGCCTTACTTCCCAGCTTGACAGGATTTCATCCGGTATTTTATATTTCGATGCTCCCGAGGTATCACAGTGATCCATCGTACGTGTTGGATTTCAGCTCAGTCCAGTTAGAAAAGGATCTATCTTATGTTGATGAGCTAGTGATAATATTGGACAGGCATGTTAGGAAGCTGAGGTCAAAGAACATTGCATGAGTGAAAGTTTAGTGGCAGGGTTAGCCGGTCGATGAGGCGGCATGGGAAATTGAGCAGGATATGCGCAGCCAGTACCTTCATCTTTTCACTACTTTAGGTATGCCTTTGTACTCGTTCGAGGACGAACGAAGGTCTAAGTATGGGAGGATATAATGACCCAGCCAGTCATTTTTTAGAATTTACACCCCGATCCCCTATTTACTGCTCTTCTCATGTTTATTTCTACTATTTTGAATTGCCGGGAAGGTCGGTCTTGAATTTCAGAGATTTTTGGGACACTTAGTCCCTAAATGAGAACTTAAGTGTTGGAAAGTTTATCGTAATCAGAACAGTGCGAAGACGGCCTTGGAATGGAAATCCGATGGTTCCCTTAGCTCCATTGGGTGATTTTGGGTGTAGGGGCGTGGTCGGATTGTGTTTTGGAGGTCCGTAGCTAATCGAGGCTTGAAATGCCGGAAGTTAGATTTTTGAAGTTTCCGGTTCGATAGTGAGATTTTGATCTGAGGGTCGTAATGGAATTCCAAAAGTTGGAATAGCTTCGTAGTGTTGAATGTGATGTGTGTGCAAAATTTCAGGTCATTCAGACGAGATTTAATAGACTATTTGATCGAAAGCGTATTTTATGAAATTTGAAGTTCTTAGGCTTGAATCCACGGTTAATTTGAGGTTTCAATGTTGTTTTAGGTGTTTTAAGGATTGGTACACGTTTGGACAGTGGTATTAGACTTGTTGGTGCCTTTGGTTGAGGTCCCGAGGGCCTCAGGATGATTTCAGATGGTTGACGGGGAGTTTTGAGGTATATTGCAGCTGTTGAACATTGCTGCTTCTGATATTTCCGCACCTACGGTTTGGGGACCGCAGGTGCAATGCTGCATGTGTGGAAGAAGAGCCGCAAAAGCAGAAAGAGAGGGAGTTATCAGGAACTGCAGATGCGGTATATTTTTCGCAGAAGCGGTACCACACCTACGGGTGGGGAGCCGCAGATGTGAAATATAAGTGTTTAAGTGATGCGTCGCAGGTGTGACCTTTGGTCCGCAAATGCCGGACCGAAAAAAGCGGTCCCAAGGCAGCAGATGCGGAAACTACTTGATAGTTGATTTAAAAAAAGGTTCCGCGACCTTGGGGTTATTTCCACCATTTCTATCTTGGCTTTGGAGCTTTTTGGGCGATTTGAAGGAGGGTTTTCAAGGGAACTTCATTGAGGTAAGGAATTTGGGCTTAAAAATCGTTCCTATGCCATTATTTCATGGAATAGAGCTAGAAATTTAGGAAAAATCAGTTGTAATTGTGGGATTTAGGGCTTAGAATTAAAAGTTTTTGAAATGAGAATTTGAGGGGTCATTTGGGCTCCGATTTCAGTGTTCTTGGTATGTATGAACTCGTGAGAGTGTGAGGATTCTGGGAATATAAATTTCACCTGATTCCGAGATGTGGGCCTAAGGGGCATTTTGTTCATTTTACCTAATTTCGCGTATTATCTTAGAATTTAATTGTAGAATCAGTTACTTGAAGTGTTATTTACATTATGAAATTTAATTGAATAGATTTGGGCCATTTGGAGGTGGATACTCATGGCAAGAACATGGTTTCGGGTTGACATTTGAGCCGGTTTGAGGTAAGTGGCTTATCTATCCTTGTGTGGGGGACCTTTTCCTTTAGGATTGATATTGTGATAATTGAAATGTCGTGTACGTGAGATGACGAGCGCGTACTTGTGCTGATTGTTGGAAATCTAGTTTTTATTTCATTAAAAATAGCCTTGAATTGAGTTCTTCTTTTCTTTGCTTACATTACTTGGAAATTTAGCCTACTGCTAGTCTAGAGAAGCATGTCTACTTGACTAAATTGTTTTATTTGACTTAACTGTCTTATTTTTATTACATGAAGCACGTTAGGTTAGAATTACTTGTGACTTTGGCATGAAATTGATTGAATTGAGTTCTTGTTGCTGCTGTGTGTGACGATCTGGCCAGTCATCTTAAGAATTAATACCTCGATCCCCTATTAACTGCTTTCCCCAAGTCTATTTATGCTAATTTGAATTTTCGGTTTTGAATTTCGGAGAGTTTTGGGACACTTAGTCCCTAAATGAGAGCTTAAGTGTTGGAAAGTTGCCCGTAGTCGGAACAGTGTGAAGACGACTTCGAAATGGAAATCTGATGGTTCCATTAGCTTCTTTAGGTGATTTTGGGGTTGGGGGTGTGTTCAGAATGTGTTTTGGAAGTCTGTAGTTAATTTAGGCTTGAAATGCCGAACTTTAGAATTTTTGAAGTTTTCGGTCCGATAGTGAGATTTTGATCCGAGGATCAGAATGGATTTCCGGAAGTTGTACTAGTTCCGTCATGTCATTTGGGATGTGGGTGCAAAATTTCAGGTCATTCAGACATGGTTTGGTTAGGTTTTTGATCGAAAGCGTATTTTGAGAGAATTTGAAGTTCTTAGGCTTAAATCCTTGATTAATTCAAGTTTTCGAAGTTGTTTTAAGTGGTTTAAGGATTGGTATGAGTTTGAATAATGTTATGAGATATGTCCGTAGGTTTGGTTGAGGTTCTGGGGGCCTCGGGTGTGTTTCGGATGCTCAACGGGGTATTTTGGAGTTGCTTAAAATTGCAGCAATTCCTTCAGTTGTTGCAGGCCCATTTCCTTCTTAATGATCGCGTCCTATTCCACGCGTTTGCGTAGAGTAATTTTGGAGGAGGAGCAGTTACCACTTTGTGTTCGCGTTCAATACCCCGCGTTCGTGAAGCTTTGGCATTTTCCTTCTCTGCGTCCGCGTCTAAGCCCTCGCGTTCACGTAGTTTTATCTGGCACTGTGGGTTGTGCATGTTTTCCTCTTCGCGTTGGCATACCCCCTCTCGTGTTCGCGTACAGTGCCACGCGTTTGTGAAGAGAAATTCCGAACCATTATATTTTTCTCTTCCGCATTCGCGAAGCAGAAATTAAGCAGCCTTCATTTTTCTTCTTCGCGAACGCGAGACTTCCTCTGAGTTCACGATGCATTAAAAACCTAGGCAGATATAACATTTCAAAAACGAGGGTTTAGCCATTTTTACCAAAACTCAAGCTTGGGAGCTCAAATTTGAGAGAGATTTCAAGGGATTTTCAGGGGCAATAATTGGGTAACAATTCTAAACTCGTTTTTGCTTGTAACCCACTAATCTAAACATGAATTCGTCATTTAATTTGGAATTTTGAATGAAAATTTGGTAAAACTTCCAAGACCAAATTATTGAGATTTGAGTGGGTGTTTGACCTCCGATTTGAGAGATTTTTATATGGTTAGACTCGTGAGAGTACGACGGTTCTGAATATGTTAATTTCATCTGATTTGGAGGCATTGGACTAAGGGGCATTTTGGTCATTTTACCAAATTTCAAGTCTTAGCTTTGAATTAAATAGTAGAATCAGTTGCTTGAGATATTATTTATGCTATGTAATTGAATTGAATAGATTTGGGCCATTTGGAGTTGGATACTCGTGGCAAACATGTGGTTTCGAGTTGATTTTGGCTTGTCTAACCTTGTGTGGGGGACCTTTCCCTTTAGCATATGATATTTGGTAATTGAATGCCTTGAACGTGAGGTGAAGGGCGCGTACTTGGGCTAATTGTTGAAAAATCCGGTTTTACCTTAAGTGTTCAAACTGAGTTCTTTTTTTACTTGTTTTATTCTACTTGGAAATATAGACTGCATTAGTTTAGAAGGGTATGCTTAGTTGAATTAATTGCCTATTTGCTTAAACTGTCTAAATTGCATTATGTGAAACATGTTAGGCTAGTATTTACTGTTTACCTATTGCGAACTTAGTATTTATTTTGATATCCTTGAGCCGCTGCTGTGTGTTTACATTTGGACTGAGGTACGAGATACCAAGAGATCCCCGGCATATTTATTGAGGATACCAAGAGATCCTCGAGATACCAAGAGATTCCCGGCATATTTATTGAGGATACCAAGAGATCCTCGGGATACCAAGAGATCCCTGGAATATTTATTGAGGATACCAAGAGATCCTCAGGATACCAAAGACCCCCCGGTTACCATCTTTGTTATGAATAGTATTTCATTATAGATTGCCTTATTATCTGTTCCATTACTGCACTCTTATTATACTATGTAGATCCTTATTATCGACTCTCAATTTTACTATTTGTTCATTTCATTATAAATATATGTTTATCTCAGTAGGGCCATGACCTTCCTCGTCACTACCCAACCGAGGTTAGGCTTGGCACTTACTAAGTACCGACGTAGTGTACTCATGCCCTTTTTGTGCATGTTTTCCATGCGCAGATTCAAGTACCTCTACCCAGGCGTATCACCCTCGAGGTGGAGAGATATAGCAGAGACTTTGAGGTACATCTGTCGCGTCCGCAGACCAAGGAGTCTCTATCTCATTCTATCTTTTAGTAGTTAACCTTACTTCTTACTGTTGTTCTAGATATTCTTGAGATTAGAGCAGTGTATTACATTCTGTTAGCTTGTGTTCTCGTGAGTTTTTGGGTTTTGGGATGATATTGTAGACTTCCACGCTATTTGAGTTGTATATGCCAAACGACATCTATATACAGTTTCTTCTAGCTGTTCTATTATAAATTATCCTGCAAGTTATATTATTTCCGCATTGTTAGGCTTACCTTGTCGTAAGAACAAGGTGCCGTCACGACATATTCACGGAGGGAGAACTGGAGTTGTGACAAGTTGGTATCAGAGCTCTAGGTTCATAGGAGTCACGGGACGCATGCCAGTTTATTAGAGTCTCACTGATCGGTACGGAGACGTCTGTACTTATCTTCGAGAGGCTATGTAACTGTTAGGAAAATTCCATTTCATTTGAATTCCTTGTCGTGCGAGATTTTTATATCACAACTAAACTTCTATATTTCTATTTGCTCACAAATGGTGAGGACACGTGCTACTCGTGATGATCAGGCACCTGCGCCCCCTACTGCAGCTGTCAGAGGCCGAGGCTAGGGTAGAGGTCGAGGACGCGCACGTGGTACAGCCAGAGCACCTGCGCGAGCTGCCGCCGAGGTACCACCAGTTGGTCCAACCGGAGTCTAGGCACCTGGCATGCCTACTACTGCTACTACTACTCCAGCTCTTTAGGAGACTCTGGCACAGTTCATGAGCATGTACACTTCTTTGGCTCAAGCAGGGTTGCTTCCCCTTGCTGCAGTCATATCCCAGGCCAGGAGAGGAGCACAGACTCCCGCCACCCACACTCTTGAGCAGCGAGTGCATGTTGAGCAAGTTCCCGAGATTATTCTCTCACCGTCTACAATGCCCATTCAGCCCGAGGACAGGGCAACAACTTCTGGGGGTGAGCACCTGAGGCTTGAGAGGTTCAAGAAGTACAAGCCTCATGTATTCATTAGTATATCATCGGAGGATGCTCTGGGATTTCTTGATGAGTGTTACCGCATTCTCCGTACCATGGGTATTTCAGGATCTAGCGGGGTTTCTTTCACTACCTTCCAACTTTGAGGAGCCGCCTATGATTGGTGGTGCACCTATGAGTTAGACAGTCCAGATGCGGCTGCTTCACTAACTTGGGCTCAGTTTTCGGATCTGTTCCTACAAGAGTATATTCCTCAGAGCGTTAGAGATGCATGGCACGTAGACTGTGAGCATTTGCGCCAGGGTGCTATGACGGTTTCAGAGTATGCCGTCCGTTACACCAGTTTGGCTAGGCATGCACATGCCTTGGTTGCTACTGTTCGCGAGAGGGTTCGCCAATTTTTTTGAGGGGCTTATTCCTTCCATCAGATCTAGCATGGCTCGTGAGTTGGAGATGGATATTTCCTATTAGCAGGTGGTGAGATTTGCTAGGAGGATTGAGGGTATACATACTAGGGAGAGAGAGGAGAGGGAGACCAAGAGGTCTCGAGAGTCGGGTCATTATTCTGGTGCCCGTACCCCATCTTCAGGTCGTCATGGTAGGGGTTATATGATTCACCCCATTTATTCAGCTCTTCCAGTAGCCAGCAGTGCTCCAGCTCCTCCTAGGCCTCAAGAGCCTTATTATGCACCTCAGGTTTCTAGTGCGCCTCCAATGCAGGGTGCTTTTAGAGGTCAGTCCAGCAGACCTGGTCCGAGCCAGTCACAGCCACCATGTCCTCCCAGAACTTGTTTCGAGTGTGGTGACGTTTACACCTCATTTTTTACACACCTACCCCGAAGGATAATGTATAAGGGATTTTTTCCATTTAAAGTGACATTATTCGAAATGGGATTATTTATTCGATTTTTAGAGTCACCACTTCGGATAGGTTTGGTTTTTTGTGTCCCAAGTCACCGATTTAACTTGAATCCCAAATCGAGAAAAATTTTGACTTCCCAATTGGAGTCTGCGAACCAGAAATTCTAAGCAAGGAATTCTTTTGACCCGAGGGAAGGTGTTAGGCACCCCCGGATCCCGTGGTTCTAGCACGATCGCTTAACTATTATATTTGGCTAAAATTTGATTTTAATACATGTTATCCTATGGTGCAATCTTAGTTATTTACCACTTTTAATTAATTTTAGGAAATTGAACGTCGTTTTAAACATGTTTTCAGATCACGTCACATGAAATGCACCCGGATCCTCGACACATTTTATTCAACATTTTGGGATTTGGATTTGGGTCGCATGAAATGCACACCCATATTTAGGAAGGTAAAATTATTAATAGCACGGCAAAAGTGACTAACGTGTTATTAACTTTGCGGGAGGCCATGAAAATTCGCTACATGGCACGTCCAAAATTCTACGTATTTTAATATAAATTTTTAAAGAGGGACATGCAATTTATGGATTTTATTCAGCGTGGCACACCTCGTTTTATTTTAAGGCCATCCTAATGGAACTTTTATTTTCTAGTATGGATTGTGTGACGACCCGACCCGTCGTCTCATGTGTTGCTGCTCCGTTTCCCCTATTTTATGCTTCTTCATGTTTCGTTATCGGTATGTGGTGTGTTAGAGTTGATTCGGATTGGTTTTGATAAGAAATGAGACACTTAGAGCCCGTTTGGCTTAGCTGATTTAGAGTAGCTGATAAGCATATGTGCTGAAAAGCACTTTTAACTGCTGAAGCTGATTTAAAAAATAAGTAGTTACGTATTTGGATAAAAGTGCTGAAATTAATAATAAGAAGATAAAAAATTGGGTATACAAAGAGTTTTATTTAAAAAGAAATATTTTAGGGATAGAATAGAAAATATTTTGGTCAAACCTAAAGTGCTTATAAGCTGAAATTTGATAAGTTAGGGGAGACCAACTTATGGCTTTTGGCTTATTTTTGGCTTATAAGCACTAACTTATAAGAAATTTTAATTTTACCAAATGCGTAGATAAGTCAAAAAGTGCTTATAAGCCAGTTTGACCAGCTTATAAGCTTAGCCAAACACCCTCTTAGTCTCTTTAAGGAATGCTTAAGTTGGAAAAGTTAATCGGCCGTTGACTTATAAGTTAGAGGGATCGGATGGGATTTCCGGTAATTTGGTTAGCTTTGGGAAGTAATTTTTGACTTAGGAGTGTGATCGGAATTGATTTTGGAGGTCCGGTGTAGAATTAGGCTTGAATTGGCGAAGTTAGTATTTTGGCGAGTTCCGGTTGATAGGTGAGATTTTGCTCCGAGGGTCGGAATGGAATTCCGAGAGATACAGTAGCTCCGTTAGGTTATTTTGGATGTGCGGGTAAAATTTCAGGTCATTTGGAGGTGTTTTGGTCGGGTTTTGATCGAATGTGTGTTTCGGAAGTTTTGAAGAAAACTTAGGCTTGAATCCGATGTGAATTGATGATTTTAGTGTTGTTTGATGTGCTTTGATGATTGGAACAAGTTTGTATGATGTTTTGGGTTATGTTGGTCTTTTTGGTTGAGGTCCCGGGGGCCTCGGGGTGATTTCGGATGGCTAAACGGAGGATTTTGGACTTAGAACATTGCAGAAAAGTGCACAGCTGTTGCAGGCCACTTTTGGCCTTCGCGTTCGCGGAGGGGTTCTTTGCATTCGCGTAGTTGTGTTTTCTGGGCCATTGCATTCATGTGAGTGGTCTCGCGTTTGCGTAGAAGGGCCTGGGGGCCCTGCCTAGTTTGTTCATCGCGTTCGCGATGAAGGAGTCGCGTTCGCGTAGGATGATATCCCTGTGCATCGCGTTCGTGTAGAGGAGATCGCGTTCGCGTAGTAGGAGGACTCAAAGCATCGCGTTCACGTTCAGTGTTACGCGTTCGCATAGGGTAAAATGGTGGTCAGCAAAGTTGTTCTTCACGAACGCGGGGGGCTTAACCGTATTCGCGTAAGGTTAAAGCTGGGCGACAGAAGGATTTATTTATGATATTTCATCCGCGACGCATTCATTTTTTACACTATTTTTGAACCACCTCAAGAGCCTTTTGGTAGAAATTGAAGAGGGTTGTGACGGGAATCGATTGGAGGTAAGTCTCGTGAACTAGAAACACTATTTTATTGAAGAATCCACCTTTAATTCTTGGAAAATTGGGTGAAAAATTGGAAGAACTAGGGCTTGGTTTTTGAATTGAAAAAAATTGGGATTTGAGCGGCCATTTGAACTCCAATTTTGATAAACTTGATATGTATGGACTCGTGGAGAGACGAGGAATCCGGTGATGTGAATTTTGTAATTTTTCGGGAAGCGGGCCCGGGGCTCGGGTTTTGCTAGTTTCGAGATTTTTGCTATTTCTCTATTGTTTTTGATTGGTATTGTTCCGTTAGCATATTGTGATGTATTCGCTCTGATTTTGGTTAGATTCGACGCGCGTGGAGGCCGGTTTGAGGGGCAAAGGCATCGCGAGCTAGAGATTTCACCGGTTCGAGGTGAGTAATGATTGTAAATGATATCCTAAGGGTTTGAAACCCCGAATTTACACCCATAAGTGCTATATTGAGGTGACTTGCATGCCGGATAGAGAGCGTGGGGTAGAGCACCGTTGGGGATTGTGACTTGGTCCGTCCCGGTTGTTGATTTTACCGCGTATTTCATTATGACTTGTTATTTTTCACTATAAATTGGGCTTATTTCTGTATTCGGGGCTTTTTGCCGACTGTTTGAACTCCTTGTGAGCTATCATCACTGTTTTCCTCACTACTTGAAGTATCATTTGAATTCGGTCCATTTGAATTACACTGTTTCATGAACTCAACTATATTTTTACTCAACCTTGAGTTTTAACTGGTGTTTGAACTACTGTTTGAGCTGAGCATTTTTTATTTTAATGATTCCCGAGGGGCTTATATTTATTTTTGGACTGATTGAGGCCGAGGGCCATGTGTGAGGATATGTTGAGTGATGTGATGAGGCTTTCATGCCTCGAGTGTATTGTGAGGAGGCTTTCAGGCCTCGAGTGTGTTCTGAAGATGCTTTCAGGCCTCGAGTGTATTGTGAGGAGGCTTTCAGGCCTCAAGTGTATTGTGAGGAGGCTTTCAGGCCTCATGTTGATATGTACAGGCTTTCAGGCCTTATGATGATATAGCGCTTGGGCTGTAGGAGCCCCTCCGGGGTTTGCGCACCCACAGTGAGCTCGGTTACCCATGTGATTTGAGAGTGAGCCTGAGGGGCTGATGTTGTACTGTGTGACTGATACTGAGCCCGAGGGGCTGATACTGATCTGAGTGATGTGATACTGTGCCCGATGGGCTGATACTGTTCTGAGCATTTGATATTGAGCCCGAGGGGCTGGTACTAATTTGAGCTGTGCCCGAGGGGCAAACTTTTATGTGCTCATCTTGCATACTTATTTGCATTTTTACCTGCTATACTGTGATATTTGTGCCCGAGGGGCAGATTTTCTGTGCTAATCAGCACTAACTATTTTGAAACAGTTTTCATAATTATTGAAAAGACCATTTTCAAAAGAGATTGAACTGAGCCGAAACATTTCTAAAGAGTTCTCTGATTTCCCTATTTTCTCAAAAATTGTACTCGGCTTCTTTATAGCCTTTTGGTTGCTTTACGTGATTTCTTGCTGCTCAGTTATTATTTACTTTTATTGCTCACTGAGTTGGAGCACTCACTTTACTCCCTATACCTCGCGTGCAGATGTAGGTATTTTTCACCCGGTAGCGGGTTTTGGTAGCGGGTTGAAGGTATTGTTATTGTAGTTGAGTAGAGTTACCACCAGCGTTCGGGGCACTGGGTTACTTCTTTTGGTTCTTAACTTCATTCTGTATATTGTTGGCCCTGTAGTGGTATTTAGACTTCTCTAGATGCTCGTGACTTGTGACACCCCGGTCGGGCTGTGTTGGGTTGTAATATTGTTAACAAATGTCATTTAGGCATATTTTGCTATTCATTATGTTTAATTATTTTTTAAAGAGGTTAATTGGGTTAGTTGGCTGACCTTGTCTTCACCAGAGGCGCCATCACTGCCGGGTTGTGAATTGGGTCGTGACAAGTTGGTATCAGAGCCTAGGTTACTAGGTCTCACGAGTCATGAGCAAGTTTAGTAGAGTCTCGCGGATCGGTACGGAGACGTCTGTATTTATCCTCGAGAGGCTGCACAACCTTTAGGAAAACTTCCCATTCTTGGAATTCTTATCGTGCGTACCTGATTCTTCTTGAGATATAACTCTTGAAATTCCTTCCACACGTCTGTATGCGCACTTGAGCGCTCAGTATTATGTGTGCCTTGACGGCTTATAATTCCCCGATCGAGGGGCGAGAGGTAATCTTTGTGAGTATGTTGGGCCCGTCTGGATGACTTGAGGCCGGATCTTTGCCTATGGCTTGAGCACCGAGGTGCTGATTGTGTGAGCAAGTGTTTTGAACTTATACATTCAGTATTGTCCTTACTAGATGGAATGGCGGTTGGATATCCATGTGATGAGTATGTTAGTACTGCGAGATGCATCTATGTGATCTTGGTAGAGACGAAGGAGTCTGCTGAATAATAGATGAGCTGTTAAGTGTTCGATTCCTATTGTGATTTGATGTGTAGTCCGAATTATGGGCGCGTGAAGAACATTTTTGTGTCTCCTAGTTGGGGAGTGAAGCGCATTACGTGTGGCGGTATGAGTTCAGGCTCAGGAAGACTAAATAACTGTGTTATGTGTGTGACGGTGGGAGGTGTGCTGAAATACCAAATTGAGGCGAAGCAAGTGGGTTTTCTCCTACGGAGTATTCTTGAGTGGTATTATTCTTATGTGTATTGTTAGAAGATCTCATATGTAATTGAAGAGTATGTGTTGAAATTTGATAAATTCGGGTCACTCTAGAGGGTGGACTCAACCGATGTGGGGATGAATGTGAGATTTGTAGAGGATTATAGTACTAGATAATCTGTGTTTTCATAAACTAGTAGATGATTTGAGTTTAATCTCACTTTCGCATTGTGGCATCATTTGAGTAAGTGTTATGAGTTGTTAAGTGTATCTTGATATATGGCTTCGAGCCAAGTTGGGGAGGCTGCTATTGATTAGCTGATTGCACGATTATGTGCTATGTTGGTTCCGTTTCGAGTTATGCTGGCGAATCAGTCCCGGTCACGGAAATTGAGCCGAGGATGGTACGAGTGAAGCAAAATTTTGACAAAGGTTATATGGTGCTTCGTAGATGTGTGAAAATAATAGTATGTCTTGAGCAGTTGTTGATAAAGAATGCTCAGTGTATGGACAAGGAAGATGTTTGTTTGTATTGGAATGAGGTCATATCCTGCGGTGTCGGAGTGCTAATGAGGCACGAATGGTTATGTCCGTTTGATCAGGTAGATTGCAGTTCGAATATGAAGTAAATGACTCTCGAGAATGGATTTATTTTGTTCAAGATTTTACATATGATAATCAGGTGCCTTAAGGTTGTGTATGTGGTTAGAGACACTGGAATGTGGTATTTCTGGGAATATTTGAGAGAGTATTCAATGGCTTATGGGTCTTGAACAGTGTGGTCTTGTGCTTGGACCCCGTGTAGTGAGCCTGAGTTAGAAGGATTCAGTCCTGGCAGTTTAGCTTGTGCGAATGCAATTGGCAGAGATGTTCTTATCGGGTTTACCGTGGTTTGGAGATGAATATATTTTCTATAGGTATGCGAGGCATGGGATATGTAATGATTCTTCTTCCTAATGGGATTAGTGGAGGTTTTTGGCTAGGTGAGTTACAGTTCAGCTCTGAAAAGAAGTTCATAAAAATCTTAGGCAACGGGTAGCCTCAGGTAATCAAGGAAATGGTACTGCTAATTGAAAGTGATTTGACGAGGGTATGTGTCTCGAAAAAAGGGTAATGTGATTAGAATCATGATAATCTGATAGTATTGCGGTGTTTTTTGGCTAGATCGACTGTTGCTATTTGAGTTTGTTTGATGGCATAGGGGAGTTTTAGAATATCTTTCATGGAATGACTGGGTACTTGAGGTGTAATATGTATTTATGTTGTGGAATTTGGGGATTTGGTACAGTGATTCGTGTGCTATATGGAGTTGGAGACTGGGAGTTCTCAAGTATAGACTATGTAGTGGTTGTGGATCGTGTGTGTTGGTACCGTTAGCAGCTAATGGAATTTGGAGGCCCGAGTGGATCTTTCTTTGTTTGGTATGTTAGATATTTGATATGACATTGAGATGTAGACTGGTTGTCTCAGTGTTAGGTTATTCTAGACTATTGTGCTATGGGTTATGTCGGAAAATGCCACGGGTTGAGTGGCGAGGTGCATCGGATTATGTTCTAGCGGAGTGGTTTGTATTCCGAAGACCAGCGGATGGCTGGGAAGGATTGCTTTTCTTAATTGGGCCTTCGTGGCGGATGTCATTGCAAAGGTTTCTACCATTGATTCAGTTCCGGTATTGAGAGGCTTTTTCAGATGCGTTCCTTGTGGCTGAGCATGTCGCAGGGCGAGATTGTGGATTTCGGTATTAATTTGGCGCCGAGCACCGTATCATATGGCTCTGGCAGGAGTTATAGTAGTGGAAGGAGCAGCTTCAGGCTTCTTGATATTGAGTTCGTTGGCAGGCCGATGTGGCTACGTATTTAGCTTGAGTGAGCTTAGTTAGTCCCGAATTGTATTGATGGAGGATAGGTTGATTCGATCGTTATTGAAACAGCTAGTGATCTGGAGAGATCTATGACTTATTTTTCTGTGCTGTGAGGCGTTATGATTTTCGGACTGTAGGCACGTATAGTGCGGTACTATCGAGATTCATTGTGTTTGAGTTTTGTAGCTTACAACGCTATATGTAGATATCATTATGCACTCAGTATGCTTATGACTGATACTCTATTTTGTTATAATGAGCAAATTTGGCTCGATGTGCATCTCCCTATGTGAGATATTTGTGTGGATCGGGTGGCACGCCGCCACGGATATGTTATCTGGATCGGGTTGCACGCCGCAACAGTGTGATATTGAGAATAGTCTTCCATATGTTACTTTGTATGCCTTGCTTCCTAGTTTCTAAGGAAAGTCCGTATTGGGTGTTGCTCGGCGAATGGCGCACCGGTTGTGTCCTTTCAGGATTGAATGGTGTATATTACTTGCTTCACCATGGGTATGATGATTTTTTGGGTTCCAAATATCAATCGTGCGTGGTTGTCAATTTCGAGTATAGTGACTTGAGGTGTCTCATGCGGAGCAGTGTTTGGATAGGATCGCACATTGTAGCGAGGCTACGTGGAGTTATGACCCTTCGGGGTAGAATCAGGTATTCTATTTCTATGATGTGGGACGGGGTCCCGGCCTTGTGTTGTGATGGTACTGAGGAGTTTGAGTTACAACTCTTTCGTTTGAGTCATTTTCATGATTCGAGTATGTTCAGACCGTCTCTTATTGGTGCGTGTATTATGCAATTTGTGGCTTAGGCTGGTGTTGAGGTGTCATATCATCAGAGTGGTGTGTTGGACCCGAAGTGATCGTTGGGGGGTCATTAATGAATAAGAACGGATTTGGTTTCAGCTTGTTGGAAGGTTAATATCGAGGTCCAGCTTAGAATCTGTTGTGGTATTAGTCAAAAGGGAAGAAATGCCTTCATGAATGATTGGTCTGAGAAATAGTTATGGTTCAGTGCATGTTTCATCACTATTTGGTAGGATACGAAAGTGTTAAAGTGAAACTTTAGCTAATAAGAGGTTTTCTATCGGTATTTGGTTGTTGTGGGTAACCACTGTGAATTGAAATTACCGTTTCGAGTGCTTGGATTATGTGGTATATCGTATGATTTCATTGAGGTTGCAAGTATGGGTTATTACAGCTGGTTCGGGACTATTCAAAGTATAGGTGTGAGGTTTTGATCGTATTGATGGTTTCAGAAGTGAAAAGGTAGTTCTGTGAATTATGGGCTCTCTAGACTGGATTGGGTAATTTCAGCTATGTCGTGTTGTTGGACCTATAAGAGATAGGGTGACGTGGAATCATCCTGGGTATATGCTTGGTAAGGTCCTTTAGTTATTGGTTGGCTTCTAGGACAACTCTGGTACGCTCGAGGACGAGCATTTGTTTAAGTTGGGGAGGATGTGATGACCTGACCCGTCGTCTCATGTGTTGCTGCTTTGTTTCCCCCATTTTATGCTTCTTCATGTTTCATTATCAGTATGTGGTGTGTTAGAGTTGATTCAGATTGGTTTTGATAAGAAATGAGACACTTAGTCTCTTTAAGGAAAGCTTAAGTTGGAAAAGTTAACCGGCCGTTGACTTATGAGTTAGAGGGATCAGATGGGATTTTCGGTGATTTGGATAGCTTCGGGAAGTAATTTGTGACTTAGGAGTGTGATTGGAATTGATTTTGGAGGTCTGGTGTAGAATTAGGCTTGAATTGGCAAAGTTACTATTTTGGCGAGTTCCGGTTGATAAGTGAGATTTTGATCCGGAGGTCGGAATGAAATTCCGAGAGTTACAGTAGCTCCGTTAGGTGATTTTGGATGTGCAGGTAAAATTTCAGGTCATTTGGAGGTGTTTTTGTCGGGTTTTTGATCGAATGTGTGTTTCGGAAGTTTTGAAGAAAACTTAGGCTTGAATCTGATGTGAATTGAAGATTTTAGTGTTGTTTGATGTGCTTTGATGATTGGAACAAGTTCGTATGATGTTTTGGGTTATGTTGGTGTTTTTGGTTGAGGTCCCGGGGGCCTCGGGGTGATTTCGGATGGCTAAACGGAGGATTTTGGACTTAGAACATTGCAGAAAAGTGCACAGCTGTTGCATGCCACTTTTGGCCTTCGCGTTCGCGGAGGGGTTCTTTGCGTTCGCGTAGTTGTGTTTTCTGGGCCATCGTGTTCGCATGAGTGGTCTCGTGTTCGCGTAGAAGGGCCTGGGGGCCCTGCCTAGTTTGTTCATCGCATTCGCGATGAAGGAGTCGGGTTCGCGTAGGATGATATCCATGTGCATCGCGTTCGCGTAGAGGAGATCGCATTCGCATAGTAGGAGGACTCAAAGAATTGTGTTCGCGTAAGATAAAATGGTAGTCAGCAAAGTTGTTCTTCGCGAACGTGGGGGGCTTGACCGCGTTCGTGTAAGGTTAAAGCTGGGCGACAAAAGGGTTTATTTATGATATTTCATCCGCGACCCATTTATTTTTTCCTCCATTTTTGAACCACCTCAAGAGCTTTTTGGTAGAAATTAAAGTGGGTTGTGATGGGAATCGATTGGAGGTGAGTCTGGTGACCAAGAAACGCTATTTTATTGAAGAATCCACCTTTAATTCTTGGAAAATTGGGTGAAAAATTGGAAGAACTAGGGCTTGGTGTTTGAAATAAAAAAATTAGGATTTGAGGGGCCATTTGAACTCGGATTTTGATAAACTTGATATGTATGGACTCGTGGCGAGACGAGGAATTCGGTGAGGTGAATTTTGTAATTTTCGGGAAGCGGGGCCGGGGCTCGGGTTTTGCTAGTTTCGAGATTTTTGCTATTTCTCTATTGTTTTCGATTGAGTATTGTTCCCTTAGCATATTGTGATGTATTCGCTTTGATTTTTGTTAGATTCGACGCACGTGGAGGCCGGTTTGAGGGGCAAAGGCATCGCTGGCTAGAGATTTCACCGGTTCGAGGTGAGTAATGATTGTAAATGATATCATGAGGGTTTGAAACCCCAGATTTGCACCCATAAGTGCTATATTGAGGTGACTTGCACGCCGGATAGAGAACATGGGGTAGAGCACCATTGGGGATTGTGACTTGGTCCGTCCCGGTTGTTGATTTTACCGTGTATTTCATTATGACTTGTTGTTTTTCACTATAAATTGGGCTTATTGCCGTATTTGGGGCTTATTGCCGACTGTTTGACTCCTCGTGAGCTATCATCACTGTTTTCCTCACTATTTGAAATATTATTTGATCTCGGTCCATTTGAATTACACTATCTTATGAACTCAGCTATATTTTTACTCAACCTTGAGTTTTAACTGGTATTTGAACTACTGTTTGAGTTGAGCATTTTTTATTTTACTGATGCCCGAGGGGCTTATGATTATTTTTGGACTGATTGAGGCCAAGGGCCATGTGTGAGGATATGTTGAGTGATGTGAGGAGGCTTTCAGGCCTCGAGTGTATTGTGAGGAGGCTTTCAGGCCTCGAGTGTATTGTGAGGAGGCTTTCAGGCCTCGAGGGTGTTGGGAGGAGGCTTTCAGGCCTCGAGTGTATTGTGAGGAGGCTTTCAGGCCTCGAGTGTATTGTGAGGAGGCTTTCAGGCCTCATGTTGATATGTACAGGCTTTCAGGACTTATGATGATATAGCGCTTGGGCTGTAGGAGCCCCTCCGGAATCTGCACACCCACAGTCAGTGCGGGTACCCATGTGATTTGAGATTGAGCCCGAGGGGCTGATGTTGTACTGTGTGACTGATACTGAGCCCGAGGGGCTGATGTTGTACTGTGTGACTGATACTGAGCCCGAGGGGCTGATACTGATCTGAGTGATGTGATACTGTGCCCGAGGGCCTGATACTGTTCTGAGCATTTGATATTGAGCCCGAGGGGCTGGTACTGATTTGAGCTGTGCCAGAGGGGCGAACTTTTATGTTCTCATTTTGCATACTTATTTGCATTTTTACCTGCTATACTGTGATATTTGTGCCCGAGGGGTGGATTTTCTGTGCTAATCAGCACTAACTATTTTGAAACAGTTTTCGTAATTATTGAAAATACCATTTTCAAAAGATATTGAACTGAGTCGAAACATTTCTAAAGAGTTCTCTGATTTCACTGTTTTCTCGAAAATTGTACCTGGCTTCTTTATAGCCTTTTGGTTGCTTTACGTGATTTCTTGCTGCTCAGTTATTATTTACTTTTATTGCTCATTGAGTTGGAGTACTCACTTTACTCCCTGCACCTCGCGTGCAAATGCAGGTATTATTCACCCGGTAGCGGGTTGAAGGTATCGTTATTGTAGCTGAGCAGAGTTACCGCCAGCGTTCGCGGCACTGGGTTACTTCTTTTAGTTCTAAACTTCATTCTGTATATTGTTGGCCCTGGAGTGGTATTTAGACTTTTCTAGATGCTCGTGACTTGTAACACCCCGGTCGGGTTGTGTTGGGTTGTAAATATTGTTAACAAATGTCATTTAGGCATATTTTGCTATTCATTATGTTTAATTATTTTGAAAGAGGTTAATTGGGTTAGTTGGCTGGCCTTGTCTTCACGAGAGGGGCCATTACGACCGGGTTGCGAATTGGGTCGTGATAGATTGTCTCTAAAATAGAACCCTAATTAATTAGTATTGTAACTTGCAATTATTAAAAGTACCCAAGAACATTGGGCCTCAAGTTCAAGTCCACACTTGAACAAAAGGAAAACCTCTTAATTCAAGTGTGCTACTTAGCTAAGAAATCCCAAGACCTATGTTACAAAATTAAACCCCACGACCTTAACACGATTTCGAGACTTCAGTATTTTTTAGGCTTCAAAATTAACCTAAGAAAAGGAGCATAAACGGTTAGCTTCAGGGAAGACTGCCTCATTTGAACAAATTTGGGCCCATGTTCTATGACCCCATTCGAATAGTCCAAAACTAATAACTTTAGCAAGTGACTCAAGGGTTCCAGTAGATTGGGCCTTAACAGATTGTCACGTTTGGCCTCTTAGATGAGTCCATATCCTGCTGGAGCTTGTAGGCTTACATACTTGTTTCTAAGCCACTGCTTTTGAGAGCAAATCAACACATTTAAACTCTTTTGGATTTCTATTTGTGCAACAAGCATCAGGCGAATATACTGGAATGCCAACACAATTAAACTACAAAATGTGCTCGATTTCACAGTGATAGGATAACACATACTGTTTTTGGATCCGATTTCAACCAATTATTCTGATCTAATTCTCAAATTAACATAATAATAAATTCTGAATCAAACATACTAAGACTGATGTTCCTGCTAACTTCTTATAGCAATTTGAATATCCAATTATTAGTAATATTATGCAAAAGATTTCAACATCAGTTTCAAGCTCATAACAGTCTCTACTTAAACAAAATCGACCTAACACAAGAGATTAGGCTATGCCATACTGAAGCTAATGCTAGACAAATAATCATCAGTCCATAGTCCATTGTTTATGTTAATAAAAACCAAAATAAACTAATACTAGATAAATACACATCGACTAGCATCTATTTAACTACAGATATAGGATAATCCCAATGAGAACAGATATGGAGGCAAATGCATGAATATTTTTCATTTTGTTTCCAACTCAAAGCTACATCAAGGCGAATTCAAAGTGTGTACCTAAAATTATAATGAAATAGAATAGAAGAAGAGAGTCAGCAGCAGTAAGCAGTGGCTAACCAACAGCAACAGGCTCAATTTTAACCCCAAAATAATGTCACGATACCAGGAATAGATCATAGAAGGATAAAAACTACCAAATAACCAAAATAACTTGATTGAATCCAAATTCGAGCTTGAAATTAACCCAGGAAGGAACTGAAGCTTTTAAAAACCCAAAACTTAAGGAATTTTCAAGCCATTCTCTACTTATCTATGCTAGAAATTCAGATCAGTAGCTGGAATTCAAAATTGCTCTAATGAACTTCAATGGAACAATATTTTATGGAATTTTTGTGCCCTTTTTTGGTTTTTTTGAAGAAACTAAGATCTAAAAATGAATTTTCTAACTCTAGGATTTCAGATTTGGTTTTGAATTTGAAATTCAAAATTTTCAGATTCTTCAAACTTGCAGAAGGCTTTTGGGGGGAATTTTTCAGATCTAAACCTTTTTGGGGAATTTTCAGGTGCTAAAACTTGTTAATGAAGGCAATGGGGGCTGCCTTTTATAGGCAAAAATGAGGGGAAGCTTCCTGATTTTATTTTTAATCAGTTAGTCCCTTAATTGTTAGCTTGCTGCCCAAGATACTACTCTTAAGTTTCTGAAATTATAATTGGCACCCCATCTAGAATATTCTAGGGGTTTCCAAATCAATTATTTCAAGATTCCCTTATTAGAACTACCCAATATACCCTTAAAACCCATAAAAATTACCTAAGTCTATCAAACAAAGGTTTGAGCCAAGTGACCCGATTCAAATAGGCTTACTGATTTCAGGGATCGATTCAAAACTCAAATTCCTAGTTTGAAAGATTGATCAGAGATTCTTAAACAAAAGAACTAAAAAAACTAAAATTCAACTGAAGGGAAGAACATCTAAATTTAACTAATTTAATCAATATGGATCCTTAAATTAATTCTATCATTAATCTAATGAAAACAGTAAAGGAAAGCACAATAAGAACATATACGAGGTTGAATCAAAGATAAAAATAAAGGAAAAATTAAGACGAGTCAAACAGTGAAAGAAAAACAAAAGGAATGCCAAAGACAGAATCATACAAGTTAAACCAGTCGAAAACGAACGAAAAGGACAAAATGGCTGAAAATATACGCAATACAAAAAATAAAATACCTAGAATAGATAGAATTAAATCTCAAATTCTTGGGCAGCCACTTCAAAAATTCAAACCCTAGATGTGGAATTGGAGAAATTCGATTGGGATTTTTGGGAAATAACCATGAGTGTGGGGCTAAGGGTGGCCTAGGGATTGTGGGGTACGATTTTGGTACGGTTTGGGTGGTGGCGCCGCCGTGCACGATGGTGGCGGTGCCTAGGGTTTGACATATTTGAAGGTTTTGGTTAGGATTTGACGGGAACTAATCACGGACTCATGATGAGGAGAAGGAGACGAAACTATAGTGAAATTTTGGAGGCAGTTGGAGCTTCGCCGCCGCTGTGGGCGATTTTCGGCAATGGTTTGCGGCGGAAGGCGGTGGGGTTAAACAGGGGTACGAGGAGGAAAGGTTCTGTCTCTAGGGTTTCTAAAATGATTTGGACAATTTTATTTAAAAACCAAGATTGAACCAGGGCCGTTGGAGTAGAGTGGATGGATGGTTTGGATTGATTTGGCATTCATTAATTCAAAACGACATAGTATCCCTCCTATACTACGTCGTTTTATTGTTCTTAAGGGCATGGTCGTTTGGACCGGGTATAAGGGCGGATCTGGGCCATTTTGGCCGGACTTGGGGAGGGATTTTGGGCTGGAATTATAAATAGCCCAAACAACTTAACAGCCAATTAATTGTTAAAAAATCCCCTTTTTAATTTCTTTATTTGTTTTCTTCTTTTCTTCCTTTATTTATTTAATTTTTTTTTCCAGATTTTATCAAGTACAAAATTAAAATAGGCAAGACCTGATTTAAACTCTCAAATTAAAACTAATTAATTCTCAAAAATTAAATAAATCCTAGCTTTAAAAGAAAGCTTAAGGAAAAATCAAAATTAAAAGTAAACAATACAAAAGACTATTTTTAATTATTTTCTCTTATTTTCAATGATGGTAATTAATCTAAAAATCTAGAATTGGGTCCTCAATGAAAGTACATTTTTTATTATTATTTTCTATGACAACTAAATAAATGCACACAAAACACAAAATCACGCAATTGATTCCCTAAAATTCAAATAATAAAAGAAAAATCCTAATTTTAAGAATTCTATAGGAATATTTGAGGGAGGCAAAAATCACGTGCTCACAGTGACACCCTTCATATGGTGAGAGATTGACCTAGACTTGGGAGGAGTGCACCTCCACAGCCTCCTCAGCCACAGCGTGCTCCGCAGAGTTCTCAGGCCATGGTTCCAGCACCAGCTGCTACCCCATATGCCCAGCCAGCTAGGGGCGGAGGTCGGGGAGGTAGAGGATGTACTAGAGCCGGAGGCCCAGCCAGATACTATGCCATGCCTACCCGTACTGAAGTTGTTGCCTCCGATTCTGTCATCACAGGTATTATATTAGTTTGATACAGAGATGCATCGGTTCTATTCGATCCAGGATCTACTTACTCTTATATGTCTTCTTACTTTGCTCCGTATTTGGGTGTACCTCGGGATTCTTTGAGTGCCCCTGTTTATGTTTCTACTCCTGTGGGGGATTCTCTTGTTGTGGACTGCATTTATCGATCATGCTTGGTTACTATTTGTGGTTTTGAGTCCAGAGCAGATTTATTGTTACTCAACATGGTTTATTTTGATATTATCTTAGGTATGGACTGGTTGTCGCTCCATTATGCTATTCTTGATTTTCACGCCAACACCATGACGCTGGCTATGCCAGGTATACCGCGTGTTGAGTGGAAGGGTACCTTAGATCATACCCCCAGTAGATTTATTTCTTTCCTTAAAGCTCAGCATATGGTTGAGAAGGGGTGTGCCGCATATTTAGCTTATGTGAGAGATGTCAGTGTTGATACCCCTTCTGTTGATTCGGTTAAGTGGTACGGGATTATCCTAATGTGTTCCCAGCTGATCTTCCGGGCATGCCGCCTGATAGAGATACTGATTTTGGCATTGATCTATTGCCAGACACTCAACCCATTTCCATTCCTACGTATTGTATGGATCCTCCTAAGTTGAATGAGTTGAAGGATCAGTTACATGAATTGCTTGATAAGGGTTTTATTCGACCGAGTGTTTCACCTTGGGGTGATCCTATCTTGTTTGTGATGAAAAAGGATGTTTCTATGTGTATGTGCATCGATTATCATTAGCTGAACAAGGTTGCTGTGAAGAACCGTTATCCTTTGCCTCGTATTGATGATCTGTTTGACCAGCTTCAGTGCGCATGGGTGTTTTCCAAGATTGATTTGCGCTCAGGTTACCATCAGTTAGACATTCGAGAGCCAGATATCCCGAAGACTGCTTTTAGGACTCAGTATGGGCATTACGAGTAACTTGTTATGTCATTTGGGCTGACCAATGCCCCAACAGCCTTCATGCATTTGATGCACAGTGTATTCCGGCCATATCTTAACTCTTAAGTCATTGTTTTTATTGATGATATTCTGGTGTATTCCCAGAGTCGGGAAGATCATGAGCAGCACCTGAGAAGTTATATGCAAAGTTTTCAAAATGTGAGTTTTAGTTGGATTCCGTGGAATTCTTGGGCCACGTGGTATCGAGTGAGAGTATTCGGGTGGATCCGAAGAAGATAGAGGCCGTGCAGAGTTGTCTTAGACCATCTTCAACTATAGAGATCCATAGTTTTCTTGGCTTGGCGGGGTATTACCGTCGATTTGTTAGGGGTTTTCATCTATTGCAGCACCTATGACTAGATTGACCCAGAAGGGTAACCCATTTCAGTGGACAGAGGAGTGTGAGGCAAGCTTTCAAAAGCTCAAGATAGCTTTGACTGTAGCCACAGTTTTGATATTGACTATAGGTTCAGGGTCCTATATAGTTTATTGTGATGCCTTGTGGGTTGGCCTCAGAGCGGTATTGATGTAGGATGGTAGGGTGATTGCCTACGCATCCAACAGTTGAAGATACATGAGAAGAATTACCCTATCCACGACCTTGAGTTAGCTACTATTGTTCATGCCTTGAAGATCTAGCGTCATTATTTGTACGGTGTGCCTTGTGAGATCTACGCTGACCACCAGAGTTTGCAGCACTTGTTCAAGCAAAAGGATCTAAATTTGCGCCAGAGGAGGTGGTTAGAGTTGCTGAAGGACTATGATACTACTATTCTATATCACCCGGGCAAGGCCAATGTGGTGGCTGATGCCTTGAGCCACTGGGCGGAGAGTTTGGGGAGTTTGGCATATTTACCAGCATCATAGAGGCCTATGGCGATGGATGTTCAGGCCTTAGCTAGCTAGTTTGTGAGATTGGATCTTTCGGAGCCCAGTCGGGTTCTAGATTGTGTCGTTTCTCGATCTTCTTTATTTGATTGTATCAAGGAGCGGCAGTATGATGACCCTCATTTGCTTTTCCTTTAGGATAGGGTTCAACATAGTGATGCCAAAGATGTGACCATTGGCGAGGACGGAGTATTGAGGATGCAAGGTCGGGTTTGTGTACCCAATGTTCACGAGCTGTGGGAGCTGATTCTAGAGGAGGCCCACAGTTCGCGGTACTCCATCCATCAAGGTGCCGCGAAGATGTATCAGGACTTGAGGCAACACTATTGGTGGAGGCAGATGAAGAAAGATATAGTTGGGTTTGTAGCTCGGTGCCTCAATTGTTAGCAGGTGAAGTATGAGCACCAGAGACCGGGTGGATTACTCAAGCAGATAGAGATTACGGAATGGAAATGGGAGCGTATCACCATGGACTTTGTATCTGGACTCCCACGGACTTTGAAGAAGTTCGATGCCATTTGGGTTATTGTGGATCGGCTAACCAAGTTTGCTCATTTCATTCCTGTGTGTACCACTTATTCTTTGGAGCGGATAGCGGAGATTTATATCCGGGAGATTGTTTGTTTGCATGGTATTTTGGTTTCTATTATTTCAGACAGAGGTACTCAGTTCATATCGCGGTTCTAGAAAGCCGTGCGGCAGAAGTTAGGTACTCGAGTGGAGTTGAGCACGGCATTTCACCCTCAGACGAACAGGCAGTCCAAGCGCACTATTCAAATTCTTGAGGATATGATCCGTGCGTGTGTGATGGAGTTTGGAGGTTATTGGGATCAGTTCTTGCCATTGGCAGAGTTTGTTTACAACAACAGTTATCAGTCCAGCATTCATATGGCGCCATATTAGTCATTGTATGGTAGGCGGTGTAGATCTCTGGTGGGTTGGTTCGAGATGGGTGAGGCTAGGTTATTAGGCATAGATTTGGTTTAGGATGCTTTAGAGAAGGTTAAGGTGATTCAGGATAGGATCCGTACAGCCCAGTCCAAACAGAAGAGTTATGCGGACGGGAAGGTTTGTGATGTTTCATATATGGTTGGAGAGCGAGTTCTGCTTCGGGTTTCGCCTACAAAAGGCGTTATGAGATTTGGGAAGAAAAGAAAGCTGAGTCTGAGGTTTATTGGCCCTTTTGAGATATTGAGACGAGTTAGGAAAGTTGCTTATGAGCTTGCCTTACCTCCCAGCCGGGCAGGGGTTCTTCTGGTATTTCATGTCTTGATGTTCCGGAGGTATCACGGTGACCCACCGCACGTGTGGGATTTCAGTTCAGTCCACCTGGACAAGGATCTATCTTATGTTGAGGAGCCAGTGGCTATATTGGACAGGCAGGTCAGAAAGTTGAGGTCGAAGAACATTGCTTCAGTAAAGGTTCAGTGGCGGGGGTCAACCGGTCGAGGAGGAGACCTGGGAGACCGAGCAGGATATGCGCAGCCGTTACCCTCATCTTTTCACTACTTCAGGTATGTCTCTATGCTCGTTCAATGACGAATGGATGTTTAAGTGTAGGAGGATGTGATGACCCGGCCATTCGTCTTAAGAATTAATGCCCCGACCCCCTATTAATTGCTTTCCCCAAGTCTATTTATGCTAATTTGAATAGCCGGGATGTTCGGTTTTGAGTTTCGGAGAGTTTTAGGACACTTAGTCCCTAAATGAGAGCTTAAGTAATGGAAATTTTCCTGTAGTCGGAACAGTGTGAAGATGGCCTCAGAATGGAAATTCGATGATTCCATTAGCTCCGTTAGGTGATTTTGGGGTTGGGTGTGTGTTCGGAATATGTTTTGGAGGTCCGTAGCTAATTTAGGCTTGAAATGCCGAAGTTTGAAATTTTTGATGTTTCCGGTCCGATAGTGAGATTTTGATCCGAGGGTTGGAATGGATTTTAGAAAGTTGCAGTAGTTCCGTCATGTCATTTGGGGTGTGTGTGCAAAATTTCAGGTCATTCGGACGTGGTTTGGTTAGGTTTTTTATCAAAAGCGTGTGTTGAGAGAATTTAAAGTTCTTAGGCTTATATCCTTGATTAATTCGAGTTTTTGACGTTGTTTTAGGTGGTTTAAGGATTGGCACACGTTTGAATGATGCTATGGGATATGTCTGTAGGTTTGGTTGAGGTCCCGAGGGCCTCGGGTGTGTTTCGAATGCTTAACGGGGCATTTTGGAGTTGTTTAAAATTGCAGAAATTCCTTCAGCTGTTGCAGGCCATTTTCCTTCTTCGCGATCGCGTCCCACTCCACGCGTTCGCATAGAGTAATTTTGGAGGAGGACCAGTTACCCCTTCATGTTCGCGTTCAATACCGCGCGTTCTCGAAGCTTTGGCATTTTCCTTCACCATATTCGCGTCTAAGCCCTCGCGTTCGCGTAGTGTTATTTGGAACTGAGGGGTTTGCCTATATTGCTCTTCGCATTCGCATACCCCCTCTCACGTTCGCGTACCTTTGCAAAGTCCACCCTTCACGTTTGCTTACAGTGCCACACATTTGCGAAGAGCAATTCTGAACCACTATATTTTTCTTTTCCACGTTCGCGAAGCATAACTTGAGAAACCCTAATTTTTCTTCTTCGCGAACGCGAGACTTCCTCAGTGTTCACGATGCATTAAAAACATGTGCAGATATAACATTTCAAAAATGAGGGTTTAGCCCTTTTTACCAAATTTCAAGCTTGGGAGCTCGGATTTGAGAGAGCTTTCGAGGGATTTTCAGGGGCAACGATTAGATAATGATTCTAAACTCATTTTTGCTTGTAACTCACTAATCTGATCATGAATTTTTCCTTTAATTTCGGATTTTGAATGAAAAATTGGTAAAACTTCCTAGACCAAATTATTGAGTTTTGAGTGGGGAGATATAGCAGAGACTTTGAGGTACATCTATCGCGTTCGCAGACCAAGGAGTCTCTATCTCATTCTATCTTTTAGTAGTTATCCTTCCTTCTTATTGTTGTTCTGGACATTCTGGAGATTAGAGCAGTGTATTACATTCTGTTAGCTTGTGTTCTCGTGAGTTTTCGGGTTTTGGGATGATATTGTAGACTTTCGCGCTATTTGAGTTGTATATGCCAAGCGGCATCTATATACAGTTTCTTCTAGTTGTTCTATTTTAAATTATTATTTCCTGCAAGTTATTTTATTTTCGCATTGTTAGGCTTACCTAGTTGTAAGGAATAGGTGCCGTCACGACATGTTCACGGAGGGCGAACTGGGGTCGTGACACTGTATGTTTACTTTGGGACTACAGAATTGAATTCCTGGAGATCCCACTACACTTTTACATTGGAACTATAGGATTGCACCTGATAGATTCCACAGTACTGAGTATTTATATTTGGGACTACGGATGTGGTAATCCGGTAGATCCCCACGCATTTATGAGTTGGATTACGGGAGTGCACCCGGGAGATCAACAGGATATGATATTTATATTTTGGGAGTACAGGGCGGTAACCTAGGAGATCCCCAGTTGTAATCTCGGAGCTGAGTTGTATTCCCTTTCTGTGTTTTACTTGCCTTTGTAATAGTTGTTGTTGTCCTTCATATCCTGTGTTACTTATTTACACCGTTTATTTCACACTGTTAAACCTTATATCTTATTTAACCTCAGAAGGGCCCTGACATTCCTCGTCAATACCGAACCGAGGTTAGGCTTAGCACTTACTGAGTACCGCTGTGGTTTACTCATGCCCTTCCTGCGTATATTTTTCATGTGCAGATCTAGGTTCTTCGAATCAGTCCTATCACCCCTGAGGCGAGGCGACTGTTATAGCAACTTCGAGGTATATCTACCGCGTCCGCAGACCGAGAAGTCTCTTTCTATTCATGACGTTTAGTATTAGCCCTTCTGTATTTCAGATATTGTTAGGCATTATGGAGTTAGAGCTATGTAGTACTTTTTAGCTCGTGATTCATGGGTTTCCTGATCTTGGATTTATGTGTTGGTTTTGAGAGTTAAATATTGCATATGCCGAGCGGCACCTTTAAAAGTTATTTATTTCCTTTATTTCTGTTTTAAATTATTTCACTTCAGCAAATTTTGGTTTTTTTCCGCAATGTAGGCTTACCTAGTCGTAGGGACTAGGTGCCGTCACGATGATTCACGGAGGGCGGATCGGAGTCGTGACAATTAGGTTCAGTTCCACTCCCAAACACTATCATAAAAAGTTAATTTAAATTGATCTTCCGTATGAACTTTTACATCTTTTTGTTACTCTTCTTCGATCTTCTCGCCAGATTTAAACTTTAAGTATAACAGATACTTATTGGATTTCTCATGTTATAAGTAATTTCTTATGAGCATTGAGCTCAGCATATGTAGAAGAAAGAGTAGTTCTTCTATCTGTCGCTACTAAAACTTGACAGTAATAAAACACAGTTTCAGTACCCCTAATTGAATTACATCTTTTAAGTTTTAAAAAGGTATGAAAATTTGAGTCTACCTCGGAAAAACTGAATCCTCACAACTCATCTTTGCCCTATTTCTCACACATAATTTTTTTTCTTAATTAAATAATTATACATTCGAGGAGGCTGATCTCTAGTTATACATACTTTTCTTGAACTCCGATTATGCATACCTTGAAATATATAATATTGATATTCTTAAAAAAAATTAAACTCTTAAGAAAGTACATAATAGTGTATATGGTTCTCAAACAAACTGAGCTTTCATTTATGGACTATACTTCGGAATACTTCGCCTTTATACCATCTTACTTTAATCATAGTTCATGTAAATATAATTTTTGTAATTTATTCTTTCGTGTATAATTATCTTTAATTATTTATTCTTTAATTAGTTTATTAATAGTGAATTTTAGGATTAATGAGGTGGCCGTTAGGATTTTTAAAATATCACTTAAATCAGAAAAAGAAAAAAAGCAACAGATCGAGTAAAAAGAGTTCTAGCTTTAGAGAGTGCTACAGTCCTTCAATAATCGTTAAACTATCTTAATATTTTATTATACTCACGTATAAATTAGGAAAATAGGATAGAAAAAATATAAATGTGTAACTTAAGAATGATGTTAAGCCATTGCCTGAACAATAAATAAATTCATATGAACAACAAAGCAACACTAAACCTTATTAGGTATAATTTGGAATGAACTGAACTATATATAACATCTAATAGAAAACATAATTCGATACTTTCTTAGCCAATAAAAATATATGAATGAACAAAAACATGAGAGTATCTAGCATTCCTCTCGGAGTTAGTGGCAAAGAAGACAGTGTAGACCAGAACAAAAGTACCATTAAGTTCCTTTGGACATGATGCTTATTTTAATGATTGAATCACGTCATATTTTATCACAGAGGATTTTTCAGTACTTTAATCTCTATTTTCTACTCATCTTTCTTAAGAGGACTTAAAAGGTTTAAAGAATCGGACAAAGTATTGGAAAGACAAGAAGACGGACAAGAATTCAACATGCAAAAAGAAAAGCAGAGATTGAGATAGAAATTTGAGAGTTATATATGTTCGTGTTGAATTTTTTTTTCTTAATGAGACAAGAAGATTTTATTTTAGATAAGTATAAATATTGGTCTTTCTAATTGAAGGATAATCTTGTAATTCATTCCCACTTAATTATGATCATGAAAAGAGGAAATATATTAAACCAAGTATCATATGAATTGTGCTCCATAATAAAAAAAATTATTGTTAAAAGCTTTAGTTCATACCATCACATTTAGTTCATACCAAGGGGTAACCATTTCGATGTATGTTTCATGCCGATCACATTTAGTTTGTAGTCCAACTGGATCGCTTTAAATATTAACAATGTATATTCGAAGAATAAATAGATAACAAAAGAGTCATCAATATAAAATTTCAAAGAAACGATATTATACCCGTCATAGGATTCTCTATGATAATAATGTTATATGTTGTCCCCTTCAAAAAATAATAATGCTATATATTGTTGGCATATATAACAAATAAGCGTAGAGACTAATGAACACCTGCAAAAAGAGTATATCTTGCGGCAACCACTAGGAGAACCATCAAAATTATCCAGTTGTTAATGAATGCGAATAAGAATTGGCTAGGGCTGTTATAGGCGTATATTTTTTTTGAGAAGAGAGTTTTCTCCTAAAACTGCATATGAATCGTTGGCCTTTTTCTTTCCCTTTTTAAAGCTTTGGCTTCGTTTCTTATTTTGGCTGAAGCGTTGGCTCTAGTTAATTTTATTTCATTAAGTAGTGTAAGGTTATTTAAGATACTAATTAGGTTTCTAAGAAGGGGTATTATGGTAATTTAACTTTTTAATTAAGGACTTTCCACTTTTAATATAGTACTAGTGTCTCTGCACGTGCGTTGCACGTGTATTCCATATTTGTTTTGTAGAGTATCTTAAAATAGTGTTATATATATATGGGGATCGACTCCTCTCTCTAGAAATTCTTTCCCGTTTCTATCTCAAATGGATTTGGATCAAGTTCATCAATCACCCCCTCCTAAACCACCAGATATCACAACTACTAAAATACTCGAGCAATTCATTTTCCCTACTACAACCTTTAAGGACAAATTAATCCATGGTGAACAAGAGACAACAATTAATATGACCATTGATGCAAATGTCTATGACTCATTAAATTGTGTCCAAGCTAAGAAAGATGAGCAACTATACTTGCCAAATATACAACAAATCCAGTTAACTCAAGAGGATATCCATCGGATTTACGAGCCTTGGAAATTCTCAACTATAATCAAATTGCAAGGGAGAAGAATTCAACACCATTTGCTAAAAAAAAGCTACATGAGCTATGGAAAGCAAAGTAAAATTTTCCCTTAATCGATTTAGGATGTGATTAATTTATCACCAAATTTAGTAATGAAGAGACAATGAAAAAGGCTTTGCACATGGGTCCTTGGTTCATCTATGGTCATTTCTTATCAGTTCAAAGATGGGAGCCAAATTTTCTTGCATGCAATGCAAGAATTTCAAAAACAGCGGTATGGATCCGCCTCCCTCAATTGCCTACAGAGTTCTATGATAGTATAATCTTGACAAAAATTGGCAACCAAATTGGCAAGCTACTTAAGTTTGATGCTTGCACTTCCTCAACCCTTAGAGCAAGATATGCTAGCCTATGCATTGTACTACCCTTGGACATCCCAGTACCACATTCCATTTTGATCGGATCCCATAAACAAACCATTTATTATGAAGATGGAAATATTTATGTATTAAATGTGGAAGACTTGGGTATGTTCAATAAAAATGCTCCTTTAATTCAGTCCCCAATACCCCCTCTTCAGTTGCCTTAGACCCCACCGTCCACCAATCAAAGAACACTATTGCTCCAGTGCAATGTGCCAATGATGTCTAATGGCAATCTAATAAAGAAGAAGAGGAGTGGAGAACAGTGAGCTTCCCAACAAAAAAGAAGGCCAATAAAAGAACCAATTCAGGTACCTTACATGATCAATCAAAGTCATTGCCAGGTATACACTCTTCTACTTCCTTAAACGTTATAGCTACCGGTAAGAAATTCCTTCTCAAAAATTCCCATAAAAATCCTATTAAGCATTAAATTGTTAAAGGAAATAACCCCCTAACTTAAAATTCTGAAAATAAATTTCAATCATTGGTTACTCCGCCCAACCAGGATTGCATGGAATTAGAGCCTAATGAGAATTGCCACGTGGCAATGCAAGTTTGTGACCAATCACCCAACATGCATGGCACTAGTTACATGCCTATTACTACTAATTATACTACTCAATCCACCGTACTACATAGACTGCCTAATGACCACTTAGCTTCTAATGAACCTAATCAAATTACTACTAACCTTACAAACCTTTGCATGAGGGACAAAACCAAAGGGGAACACTTGTCCCAAGAACCTGTCATTGGACAACAAATGGAAGATGACAACTTACACGTTCCTAAGGATAAATCTAAACCAAATCCTTCCATTACCAAAAACTCAAGCAAGCTTATATGCACGCCACTAGAGATAATAAGTACCTCTCCTCCTAAAAATATAGATACACCACTTCCTCCGCCAGTAGCCTCACACACTGTCCAAAATATAAACCTTTCCCTCACAAACAAAAATGCCAAGAATACCAGTATCTCAGAGGAGACGATATCGTCTAGTCCAAATTTTAAGACACCAAATAGCACACACCATGGCCAACCCCCCAATCCCTTTATAAGCCCAAACAACCAACCAAATCTTCTATGTCCAACCACCGCTCCCACAATATCATCAACCTCTCAGTTGGATCGAATAAGCTTTGATGGGGCATGCAATCTCCTTCAACATGATCGTGGATGGACAGGAAACAGTGATAGTGCTACAAAACTCTCAGTTTCTTGCCAAACTAGTATCGGAGGGGATGCACATGGTAATGAGCAATGGTTGAACAAAATTCTCCACCCCCTAGCCCCATCCATGAACTCCAACCTAGCTCAAGCTATGAGAAACCAGTGGAGTCTTCCACCCCACTTCAACCCTGTACAAACTCAGAACATGCAGCTAGATCTTCCCTTCTTTCCTCTAGGGGAGATCTCAAACATGAAACCTGTGTTCATGCCATGGAAAATGCCGAGCTCAAATGCCACGATTCAAATGCCCAACCAAATGGCTGCCCCACCCCATGCAAACAATCCCCTTCCAGATGATCAGCTAGGGAAAAACAATGTCCCAATTCACCATGGACATCCCAATCAACCAGAACCAGAAGATCAACCAATAGAAGATGTGGAGGAAATGAACTTGCTGGGGTCAGACACAATCCTAGAGTTTTCAAGTCTAAATGACGTAAAGGTATTTCTCTTCAGGGAAATGAGAGAGAAGAGATACATTCTCAACTATCCCCCACCTCTTTACAAGTTTTCGATGGATGTCAGGACACCACAAGACCCTACTGTGGGGAGCCATGCAACGATTCTCGTTCCTTCGATAAGGAGGAACCCAGTCCCTCCTCCAGAGAGAGCAAGGGCCAATGGCAGCCTCCACAACCCCAACCCTCTCAATATGATACCTTAAAATGTTAGGTTTATAGAATGGAATATTAGAGGTGGGAATAATGATACTTTTAGGGTTAATTTTAGGGATGATTGACACCCACAAATCTAGTATATTTACCTTGCTAGAAACCCGCATGGAAAATCATATCTCCCTCCTAAATGACTTCTTTTTCACCCAAATGATCGAAGTCCCTACTGAGGGTCAATCTGAGGGCATGGTTATCCTTTGGAAAGCTGATGTTATTGCCGTTAAGGATTTTGTAATGAGGAACCAAGCAACATAGAGGTACGTCCCTCAAATACTACTTGGCTATTTTCTTCTATCCATGCTAGTACAAAAATTGCTAGTAGAAATGACCTTTGGAATAATATAGAAAATATTTATAATGGTTACAAAGGTCCATGGCTGTTAGCTGGTGATTTTAATGATGTTTTTTGCTCAAATAATAAATTTGGTGGTAAAAACATTAATAGTAGACGTAGTTCTCGTTTATGGTCTAGTATTAACCATTGTAACCTCTTTGATTTGGGTTTTAAAGGCTGTAATTATACTTGTACAAACAATCGTAGGAAACCTAATAAACTAATAATGGAACGTTTAGATCGTATGTTTGCAAATGACTCTTGGACCAATCTCTATCCTAAGGCTATGTTTATTCACCTGCCCAAAACACACAGTGACCATAACCGACTGTTACTTAAATTAAATCCTACCAATATTTTTAATAATGGCAAACCATTTAGACTTGAGTCCATATGGTGTAGACATCCGGATTTTGTTAACATTGTCAAGGATAGTTGGAATTCAAACAATCTTACTAAAGCCCATCAAACTTTTAGAGAAAAAATTATTCCTTGGAAAAATGAGGTTTTTGGAGATATCTTCAAAAAGAAAAAAACTATTCTAGCCCGACTCCATGAAATACAAATATCTCCTAATTACCAATACAGTCCCTTTTTAATGAACTTGGAAACCTCCCTCCAACAAGAATATAATGCCATCTTAAAAATGGAGGAAGACTTTTGGAAATTTTGTTCTAGAATTAATTGGTGTAATGATGGTGACGCTAACACTCGCTTCTTCCATAGCATGGCTACTAATAGGAAAAGAGTGAACTCAATTCTTTATTTTAAGGATGCTAATGGAAATTGGATAACTGAGGCCAAAGCCATTTTGGAACATACTTGTAACTACTTTAGGGACTCCTATAAGACTTCTAAAGTATATTCCAAATGGGCAATTTTTAAAAATATCACTCACCCCTCTAATACTATTGACCTCTCCATCCTTGACACATCCTTTTCAAAAGAGGAAGTTAGAAAAGCCATTTTTTCTTTTAAACCTTTTAAAGCCCCGGGTCCGGATGTTATTCACCCTTTTTTTTACCAAAATTACTAGCATATAGTTGGAAATTCTGTGATTGAATTCTGCCAAAAAGTTTTTGAATCTCAATCCCTACCAAATGGTATTAATGATACTTACTTTTGTCTTATTCCTAAGATTGACAATGCCACTGACCTAAAGAATTTTAGACCTATATGGCTTTGTAATATAAATTACAAAATCATTACTAAAATCTTGGTTAACAGACTTAAACATCTTCTCCCCACCATCATCAGCCCTATCCAATCTAGTTTCTTAAAAAATAGAAGAGCCAGTGATAATGCTATTGTTATCCAAGAAATCATTAACAACATGTCTTCTTCCAAAAGCTCCAAATACGAAATGCTGTTAAAAATAGACCTTCAGAAAGCTTTTGATAAGTTGGAGTGGGATTTTATACAAAAAACCCTGATCTATTTTCACTTTCCACCAAAAATTACAAGGTTCATAATGCATTGTATTTGCACTAGCAATATTAGTATTTTGGTAAGTGGTACCAAGACCAATTTCTTTGCTCCTAGTAGAGGCATCCTTCAAGGCGACCCTATGTCTCCCTATATTTTTATTCTTTGTATGGAACTAATGTCTAGGCTTATTGACTGCCAAGTAGACACTCTTAGGTGGGATCCCATAAGAATTAGTTCCAAAGGACCCTACTTTTCTCATCTTTTCTTTGCCGACGATCTTACCTTAATGGGAAAAGCAAATAACAAAACCGGTAATTGTATTTACCAATGCGTTAACTTATTTATGGAAGAAATCGGGCTCTCTATTAACTACTAAAAGTCTAGAATTTTTTTTCAAAAAACTGCCCTCGAGACATTATTAATCATCTAGCTAATCTTTTTAATATAAAGGCTAGTCTTGATTTTGGAAAATACCTTGGGTTTCCCATCCTTAACCACAAGCCTAATCCTAAGGATTTTCAGTTTATTATTGATAATATGCGTGCTAGACTCTTCCTCTGGAAAACTAACTTCCTCAACATTGCGGGTAGAACCACTTTAGCAACTTCTACTTTAAATACTATGCCCTCCCATGTCATGCAGTACACTCTTCTTCCTAAAAAAGTCCTAAACCAAATAGACAAGATTCAAAGAGACTTCATTTGGGGTAGTACAAACAGTAAGAGGAAAATTCACCTAATTAATTGGAACTCAGTCACAAAGCACAAATCTGAAGGAGGATTAGGTATTCACTCTATAAAGGACAAGAATTTGGTACTTCTTAGTAGCCTTAGTTGGCGTCTCATAAACTTCCTTCACCACCCTTGGGCTTATCTCATTTCTAGTAAATATGCCAACAAGAAAAACACTCCTATTTGTTCTTTCATCTTGTCAGCCATTAGAAAAGGTTACAATCTTCTTTCTACAGGCTTGTTATGAAACCCTACTATTAACTCTAATATGGACATTTGGTCTAATAGATGGATCCAAAATTCCACTACCCTTAGGAACTATATCCAAGGTCCTCTTAGCAAGACAGACCTTTCTATGTCTTTTAATAACATTATTAATCATAATCAGTGGGATTTATCCAAGATTTCTTTTGACCTTCCTAATGAGATTTTAATTAAATCAAGGCTACCCCTATCCCTGCAAGGTCCATGACTAAAAATCTTATAACCTGGGACTTAAATAGCAATGATATCTTATCTACGATATCTTGTTACAATCTTCTAGAAGATAATCATACTCCTAATCCTGATAGAAATACTGACTTCAAATGGATTTATTACCTTCCCTACAAAAATAAAATTCTTCCTTTGGCAATGCATGCACAACAAAATTCCATGCAGAGCTTACCTTGCTCATATTGGCATCAATATTGACCCTATCTGCCCTATGTGCAAGCAAGGAACGGAGGATGCCACTCACATCTTCCTTCTATGCCCAATAGCAAATCGCTTTTGGTCTAGCATGGGCCTTTCCATTAACTATAATAGGAGTGAGCACAACTGGTTAACCTATCTAAGACACGTTCAAAGTGTTGCCTTTAACCACCAATTCCCGTAGATGAGTATCTCCCCTTTTCGATTTGGAACCTGTGGAAAAATAGGAACAATAATAATATCAACAATCTCAACCTTGATATAAACCCTAGACAGGTCCTTAGCCAAATAGGCGAATACATTTTCTTCACTGAAAAAACCCCTATACTTAAAAGTTCCTTCTCTATTAGCATCATCTAGGATAGGCCCCCTAAAAATGCTATTAAACTGAATATAGATGGAGCTTTCTCGAAACATAATCTTCATGCAGGTTTAGGTGGAGTTTTCAGAAACAGTATGGGCAAATGGATCATGGGCTTTACCAAATCATGCTATGCTCACAGCCCCATGAAGGCTGAACTCTTAGCACTGCAGGAAGGCCTACAACTAGCAAAGGAATTGCCATTTGCAAACCTTGAAATCGAAACAGACTCAACAAAAGCGTTGAGAATGCTAGATGAAGCTTGTAGCACTACTAATCCATGCTTACTCACTTGCAGATCCTTAATGCAACAGTTGAAGTCCCTGGTGATCAGACACAGCTTTAGGGAAGGAAATGCAGTAGCAGACTGCCTAGCAAAGGAAGCTATTACGATTTTCAAGCCAGAACTATGTTATCGACTTGCACATCCACCTATTTTTGTTGAATCTTTTTTGGAAAAGGATATGCAAGGTGTTTGTTTGGGTATTAAAAAACTGAATTCTACTACTTGTAATAGCCTAGTATCTCTTAACAACAGTAATATCCTTAGGGACTATATAACTCCTATGTAGGCTTTTCGTTATATATATATATATATATATATAAAATTAATGATAAATATAAATATATACAGCAAAAGCTAGCACTCTCATGTAATCTTAAGATCTTTCATGAATAAAATCGGGAAATATGCTTTTGAACCACCACTATGTTTATTCTTCTAGCCATCATGGTATTAAGTGAATCTTCCTTCTTAAATTTAATTGCTCCCATAGATGATGTCATAAGCAACATTTTATGAACAACTTTATTATTTTTCCATGTCTTTCGGCCACAATAATATTAATTGTGTCTTCGCATAATTGTCTTTTCAAGGTTTCTTCTCTACAATATAAGTCTCAGGCAATTATGTTTGTTCTTCTAACCATTATGGTATTAATTATTGTCACACCTTCTTTTTACACACCACCCCCGAAGAATAAATGTATAAGGGAGTTTTTCCATTTAAAGTGACATTATTCGAAATGGGATTATTTATTTGATTTTTAGAATCGCCAGTTGGGATAGGATTGGCTTTTGGTGTCCCAAGTCACCGGTTTAACTTGAATCCCAAATCGAGGAAAATTTCGACTTCCCAGTTGGAGCCTGCGAACCAGAAATTTTGAATAAGGAATTTTGTTGACCCGAGGGAAGGTGTTAGGCACCCCCGGATCCCGTGGTTCTAGCACGGTCGCTTAAATTATTATAAATGGCTAAAATCTAATTTTTATACATGCTCCAACCTATAATGCAATTTTATCAATTATTTAACCGCTTTTAGTTAAAATGTTTTATGAAAGTGAACGTCGTTTCAGAACGTGTTTTCGGATCACGTCGCATGAAATACACCCGGATCCTCGACACATTCTTATTCAACATTTTTGGATTTGGATTTGGGTTACATGAACTGTACACCCGTATTTAAGAAGGTAAAATTATTTAAAGCGTGCCTAAAGCGACTAACGGGTTATTGTCTTTGCAGAGGGCCGGGAAATTTGCTAAATGGCACGCCCCGAATTCTAAATATTTTGATGTAAGCATTTAATGATGGACCCGCGATTTGTATGTTTTGTTCGGCGAGACTCGTCTTATTTTTATTTAAAGGTCAACCTAAAGCAAACTACGATTTTCTATCTATTTTGCCTCTAAAAGGGCATAATTAATTTGCATTTATAAATTCGAGCCTCGAGTACAAGTCCGAATTCAAACAAAAGGGAAGGCCCTCTTAATTTGAACCCGCTACCTAACTCGAAAACCTAAATTTATATCGTAAATTAATTCCCCATATTTCAAATGTAATTTTAATGACTTTTAGCTTCTAGCAGTTGGGCCATGAACCCCTGGACCAGGCCTGAATGTGAAGCAAATCTGGACCGCACCTTAAACATGCTGAGACCCAATTAAATATCAACGGGTCATTAACCCATGATTCTGGCGGGCCAGAACCAAAAGAGCTTGAATAACTGCGTAACCAATGGGTCAGATTCATACTGCACTTCATATTTTTGCAATAATGACACAATGTTGTTGTATTTCAAATCAACAAGAGCTGTTTATTAACATCAAATGGCAACATCTAGAATATGCCTAAACTACTATATTACTTCATCAATTTAAAAACTATGCTTAAACTAGAGTGACTACCAATTGAAGTGAGGAACCTAAATTCAAACAACAAACTTGCCAAAACTAAACACTATTTTTGATTCCAGCACCAGAAACGTTAATATTAAAGCTGAACATTTCCTATACATTTCAAAATTTCAGTTTAATCGCTAGCTTCAAACTCGGATTACTTCCTGACTTTTAAGAAACTAACTGATGCTATTTTATTATCAACTAATTATGCAAATCATAGTTATCACACAGAGGCAGTCGTACACTAACAATAATCCGTCCAAATGTCAAACTCGATTTATAGAGTCCTGTTACAGTCCAGTCTAATTATTATATTTGATTACTAAAAATGAAATTAAACTAAGCTAATAATTCAACAATCATTATCTAAAAGTCCACAGTTTTTTTAGCTACAAACAAGTATAGTTCAAACCAATTTTATTAGTGATAGAACTAGTAATAACTACAAGGACAAATTCAAATAGAAGAACTCAGTGTTTCTTCATCATACAACTTCAAGGTCATGAAAACTCAATAATGCTTGTTTCCAGAACTCCTAGATTGAGAAAATGTACTTGAGTATCAAATCAACAAGGAAAATAGGAGTCAGCAGCAATTGGCAACAAATCAGCAGGGCCAGCCAATAATTTCCAGTAGCAGGAATCAATTTAGACTTAGTTAAAAACTCAAGCGATGATATCACACCGAATTAGACCCAATTACACCCAAACAAGCTCGAATACACTCCAAAACCATTTGAGTTTCACTCAGAAGACTTCTGAAGCTTCAGCAGTTCAAAAATCTAGCTAAGAAGCAAGATCAATATTTAAAGTGCAGAATTAATCTAGGAAATTCCATGTAACAATGTTTTTTGGAGAGTTTTGTACTGTATTTCTATTTTGTTTTTGGTTTTTTTGGAAGGGAATCAAGAGCTAAAAGAGGATTTGAACGATAGGAATGCAGATTTTTTAAATTCCTAAGTTTTGAAGTTCAAATTTAAAATCAGAACTTCAGAGAGGGGTTTGGAGAGGAAAATTAAAAGCTGGAATATTTTTGGGGAATTTTCAGAGGTCTAAAAACTTGTTAATGAAGGCATTGGGGCTGCCTTTTATAAGCAAGAAATGGGGCAGAATGTTCTAGAAGGGTTTTACTCATTTTTCCCCCTTTTTATTTTCAGAAATTACTTATTAATCCTAAAATTGTAGCTTGTTGCCCAAGTTACTGTATTAAGAATGCAGAAACTTACACTAAGGCCCCCTTCTAGAAGGCCCTAGGGTGTTCTAGCTTTGTCTTCTACCTTTGGAATGCCTATACTACCCTTACTTGAGTTCTAAAATTACCATGTCTTAACAGACCAGCCCTTTCCCATGCCCAAATTACCCCTGACTACTCCCTAAAATTACTGACCAAACCAAACCCCTTTTGCCTAACTTTGGTTAATTGAAAGCTAAATTATTCAGCTATATCCAAACCTTAAACCTAATTGAATTGCAAATGAACATTAAATTGAATTAACAATTAAAAATAAACTAAAACCAACTGAATCAAGGTAAACTAAAAGAAAATCCAACTAAATTAATAATTTGAACTAATTGGAATTAAGCTAACACTTAACAATTAAACAAACCAAAATAGAAACAAAAATAAAAAATAAAACTAATAAGCACCAATTAATGCATAAGCTATTTACTTGAACAATTACTAATTTGAATCACCAAATTAAACCAATAGAAAAACTTAAACAGGAAGCTAACAGCAAAAATTCAACCAATGCCTAAACTAATCAAAATTAAGCTAACATTTAAACTAATAGAATCGAATCAAGATTAAACTAAAAACATCAGAAAATCTAAATGGTTTACGGAGTGTAAAATAAACGATCCTAAATGAAGAACTGTAATTAATGAAAAGAAATAAATAAACAAAACAAACAAAAACAAATTAAAATCGGAGGACTTACCAAAGTTTTGGACCCGAACCCTAGTACCTTTTCAATTTCGACCACGAGGTGATATTAATCAACCATTCTTGTCAAAAATGGTTGAATAACATCAAATCGTGGTGAAGTCGTGTCCAAATCAGAGAAGGAAGTGACCTTGCTCAAACTTCAAATTTTAAAAAACTAGATTCGAGAGGTTTGGGGAATATTCGGAGGTTAAAACCCATGGATTCGTGATGAGGGAGGTATGGGGGTTATCAGGTATCAATTCGAGGAAGTTTGGATGAACAAGGGTTTTGCCGAAAAACTTCGATTTAATATTCGAGGGGTTCCAGTCAGATTCGAGGGACGGGGCTTTGGGGGTTTGATAGAGGAGGCTACGACGGTCCTACGATGTTAATTTGAGGGTGAACGGAGAAGGTTGAGTTTTGGCCGGAAAATTTTAGTTTGAATATTCGACGAGTGTGGTTGGGGTTTGAGGGAAATGGGTTGTGGATTTATAACGAGGAGAAGGAGGTGAACAAGGTGTGTAATTTTGAGGTGATTTGCCGCCGGCGGCGATGAATTCCGGCCGACGGCGGACAGCGGACGGCGTGGCGGAGATGGTGGTGGGCTGCCGGCGTTACAGGTCGTGGCTGTACGAGGATGATGGAAAATATTTTAGGGTTTGGGATTTTTTAGGACACTTTTATTAAAAAATTAACATCAACGTGGGCCGTTGGATGAGGGTGATGGACAGTTGAGATTAACTATAGCCAAAACGACGTCGTTTTGCTGAAGGGGGCTGGACCGAGTAAGGGTGTGGGTTTGGGCTGGTTTTGGTCCAAGTTGTGAAGGTTTTTTGGTGATTTTTGGTTTGGGCTGCACGAAATTGGCCCAAACATTTGCCAACCCATGCTTTTTATTTTATTTTCTATTTATTTTCTTCTTCTCTTTTATTTTGTACTTTATTTATTTATTATTTTTCCTTGAGTTTTCTAATTTTATTAAATGTAACATCAAACTAAAGACCCAAATTACATCTAAGATCATACTAATTAACTGATTCCTAATTAAAAAATGTAAAGTGTAAAATTTAAAATTGTGAAAAGACTATTTTGTTTTAGTAATATTAATTGACTAAAATATAAAATTGAATTCTAAATGCAAATACTATTTTTGTATTTTTTATGAATTATAGCAACTAAAATACAAATAGGACACAAAATCATGCAATTAATTCCTAAAAATATCAAATAATAAAAGAAAAATTCTAATTCTAATGAATTTATAGGAGTAATTTAAACGTGGCAAAAATCACGTGCTCACAGCTGCCCCTCTTTGCTCGAAGACACGAAGGGTTTTCGGGTAAAGATATATGAGCACCATGAAGGATTTTTGCCTGCTTAGCGCTCCATTAGAAGCATTTTGAAAAACCGTCTGACCGAACCCTGCTTCAAAGATTGCCTACATATCCTTGGCTCTAAAGGAATCAGGTCAGTGTAGTTCTGGAAGGTTTGGTAGCTGGGACTACCAGGAGCTGTGAATTTCACTAGTGTTGCTGCTGCTACTGCTTGCTGACCTCCTTATTATACCAAAATGAAAATCAAAGCCAAGCTAGCCATGCCTATCAACTATCAGTTACAAGATTCCTATCTATAATTTTCTTTAAACTTGATCTTGAGTCTTAGCTGATTTTGATGTGGACCATGATCTGAATCTTGATGCTCGTAAGTTGTAGGTGTTTACTTCGTCATGCAGCATTAGATCAAAATAGGATCAGCGGAGCTTGTGACTTCAATCAGGTTTTGAGCGATCCGCACCCTTACTTGCTTCACATTTGAGTTCATTTCTTTTTGTTCGTTTCTTCTTTTCTTGATTCTGAATTGAGACTCATTTCATCGGTCATCTCGCATCCTGTGTCCTGAGATCGACCTGCATAAGATACCAAAACAAACAAACGAACGAAATTTTTCTGCCCCAGTTTTCAATAGGAAAATTTCATGAGTTAGTTGTGACACATATATAAGCAATTAAATTAGGATTGTGTAGGGAGATCGTCGGTTTTTGGACGGGATTTGGGAAGAAAAAGCTCCTTGATTTTTTGGCCGGGAGACCCTCGATTTTTGGGCCGGGATTTGGAAAGAAAAAGCTCCTCGATTTTTGGCCGGGAGATCCTCGGTTTTTTGATCGGGTTTGGAAAGAAAAAGCTTCTCGATTTTTTGGCCGAGAGATCCTCGGTTTTTTCTGAGATTTGGAAAGAAAAAGCTCCTCGATTTGTTGGCCGGGATTTGGAACGAAAAAAGCTCCTTGGTTTTTTGGCCTGGAGATCCTCGGTTTTTTGGTCGGGATTTGGAGAGAAAAGGCTCCTCGGTTTTTTGGCCGGGAGATCCTCGATTTTTTGGCCGGGATTTGGAAAGAAAAAGCTCCTTGGTTTTTTAGCCGGGAGATCCTCGGTTTTTTGGCTGGGAGATCCTCGATTTTTTGGCCGGGATTTGGAAAGAAAAAGCTCCTCAGTTTTTTGGCCGGGAGATCCTCGGTTTTTTGGCCGGGATTTGGAAAGAAAAAGCTCCACGGTTTTTGGCCGGGATATCCTCGGTTTTTTGGCCGGGATTTGTAAAGAAAAAAGCTCCTCAGTTTTTTTGGCTGGGCGATCCTCGGTTTTTTGGCCGAGAGATCCTCAGTTTTTTGGCCAGGATTTAGAAGGAAAAAGCTCCTCGATTTTTTGGCCGGGAGATCCTCGGTTTTTTGGCCGGGATTTGGAAAGAAAAAGCTCCTCCATTTTTTGGCTAGGAAATCCTCGGTTTTTTGGCCGGGATTTGGAAAGAAAAGGCTCCTCGATTTTTTGGCCAGGAGATCCTCGATTTTTGGCTGGGGTTTGGAAAGAAAAGGCTCCTATACTACTATGATTTGTTTTTCTTTTGGGATTTTCATTTTCATTTTCTTCTCTTCTTTTTCCTTCTTTTCTTCTTCTTTTTATATTTTCCTTTTTATTTAACAAAACGCATGAAAGAATTTTGGGGAAACTTCCTTTTTGGTCGTTTTCCTGCTGCAAAGTTGTTTCAGCGCTTGTGCATTTCATTTCTTTTTGGGCTGCACCTGCTTCTTGCACGGTTGCTCTGAATAAGACCTGTTTTAAACAAAGAACAATTTGTTAGTTTGAAAAGGTGGTTGGTTTTGTGGCCTTGATTATCCCAATTGCTTGATCCCGGCCCCCTTTCCGTTGAGAACTTTGCTACTTGTTGGCCTTGAGGGTGAATCTCTTTTCCAACCGACCGAGTTCAACTCTCAGGATTTCATTATGACTTTGATTTTCTTTCTTTTCCAATTTCTTTGCTTCGAAAGCATCAACCACTATGGTCAGTCGGGATTGGCCTGACGTACTCGCTGGGGCTGGGCATTTTCTTCGACTCTGACCAGGCGGAGCCATATGAAGTCGGTCCTGCCACCTTTTCTTTGTAATAGTTACAGAATCAAAGTTAAACTGAAAGGGATTCAAAGAAAAAGTATGCAAAAGGCAAGCATATGATTTTAAAGAGAAGCGTCCCTTTTGGGGGAAAATAAGGACTTATCTGGGGTGCATGCTGGCTTCAAATGAACATGACATGCTTCTTGGACTGGACGCCCGACCACACAAAATTTCCATCTTCTTGTGAACCCATTGATCCGCATTTCATAACTAGGGAACCTTTCCAGGACTCTTTTAGTGATTAGATATCTTTTTTTTTGGCCGACAATGCCCTTTGCGGGTTTTTGCCAATCGACCTCTCTCATTTCTCTTCTCACCGTCGCTCGATAATGCTCTTTGCGAGTTTTCACTAAGTGGACTCTCTCATTTTCATTTTCTCTACTTACCATCGCCTTATGGTGCCCAGAGGTTTTCACCAATAAAACTCTCTCATTTTATTTCTCTCAATTTGTATTGTGTCATATTCCAACGACAATGACGTGTTCCACTTCCCTGCTTTTGCCAATTGATAGGAAGGACTTGGACGAGGTCTTTGCGGTAAAAAGGATTTTGGTCGAAACTACAACTTTGGAACCATTTCGGCGGATTCATGGCCGAACCATTATATCATCTGCCCAGTTTCATCTTTTTTGGGGGAATTGGGATTTTTGTTTTGGTATGACTGAACCTCAGCGAGAGGCTGCCTACATATCCTTTAAGAATCAAGTTAAACGTAGTTCAGGCCAATAATTTTTATTTTTGTTTTGTTTTTCTTTTCTTTTCTTTTTTTTTATTTTTCTTTTCTTTCTCTTTTCTTTTTATTTTTGTACTTTCGGGTTCCAAAGAGGGTAGCCAAAGAAACGGAACCGGCTCAAAGGGTTTACGAAGGATTGATAGTGTTTGGGGTAGCGAGAAAGAAAGCCTTCATCATCTCAATTACGCAAAAGCTATCAAACCAGGAGGCCTAGACATAATACCTTTTGACTGCATCCGCATTGACCGCTGTTTCAGGATCATTTCCTTCGACGTCTCCCAGATACAGTGCTCCTTTTGGCAAAATCTTTCGGATTATGTATGGACCTTTTCAATTAGGAGCGAACTTTCCTTTTGCTTCCTGGTGATGAGGGAGAATGCGTCTGAGCACGAGCTGTCCCACTTCAAAATTCCTGGGACGCACTTTCTTGTTATAGGCGCGGGCCATTCTTTGTTGGTACAACTGCCCTTGGCAAACAGAGGCCATCCGTTTTTCATCAATTAATGATAGCTGCTCTAGCCAGGTTTTGACCGACTCACTGTCCTTAATTTAAGCTTCAACTATTATGCGAAGCGAAGGGATTTCTACTTCTGCAGGTATGATTGCTTCAGTTCCGTAAACCAACAAGTAAGAAGTCGCTCCGATTGATGTACGCACTATGGTGTGATACCCGAGTAATGCAAAAGGCAGCTTTTCATGCCATTGGCTGGAGCTTTGAATCATCTTTCTCAAAATCTTCTTGATGTTCTTATTCGCTGCTTCAACGGCCCCATTGGCTTTTGGCCGATAAGGAGTAGAGTTTCTATGTGTTATCTTGAATTGTTCACATACCTCTCCCATCAGACGACTATTCAAGTTTGCAGCATTGTCGGTAATGATAGTTGCAAAGATGCCAAAGTGACAAATGAGATTGGAGTGCATAAAGTCTACCACAGCTTTCTTGGTGACCGACTTGAGAATGATGGTCTTAACCCATTTTGTGAAGTAATCGATTGCAACCAATATGAATCTATGCCCATTTGAAGCTTTCTGCTCGATCGGCCCGATAACATCTATACCCCAAGTAACAAATGGCCAAGGTGCTGACATCGGATGAAGCTCTGTTGGAGGTGCGTGAATCAACCCACCGTGCACCTGACATTGATGGCATTTTCGAACAAAGCTGAAGCAATCCTTTTTCATGGTTATCTAATAATACCCCGCTCGCAGAATCTTCTTTACAAACACATAACCATTTATATGCGGTCCACATACTCCTGTGTGCACTTCCTGCATAATTCTTCCAGCTTCCTCAGCATCAACACATCTTAGAAAGTTGAGGTCCGGGGTCCTTTTATACAAAACATCACCGCTTAAGAAGAAACCACTCACATGCCGTCTAATGGTTCTCTTCTGATCTCCAGTGGCTTGCTCGGGATACTCTTGTGTTTTCAGAAACCTCTTGATATCATGATACCATGGCGGAGTGCTAGGTTCCACCTCAACCGCATTACAATAACCGTTCCTTTCTTTGATTTGAATTTCCAGGGGATCAATATGGGCATTGTCTGGGTAAGGCACAATTGAAGCTAAAGTGGCGAGTGCGTCAGCTAGTTCATTGTGACATCGAGGAATGTACCTGAACTCTATTGACTTGAAGCATTTGGTGAGATTTTCCACATGCTGTCAATATGGAACGAGCTTAACATCTCGAGTCTCCCACTCTCCCTGTGCTTGCTGGATAATCAAATCGGAGTCCCCCATGATCAATAAATCTTCAACATCTTGATCAATGGCCATATTCATGCCCATGATGCAAGCTTCATATTCAGCTATATTGTTTGTACAGAACAATCAGAGCCTAGCTGTAGCTGGATAGTGCTGACTATTGGGTGATATCAAGATTGCTCCAATGCCTACACCTCTTGCGTTTACCGCTCCGTAAAAGAACATTTTACAAGAACGAGTGTCTTCAGAGATAGCTTCTACTGAATTAAATTCTTCATCTGGGAAGTATATGCTCAATGGTTGGTATTCCTCGTCAATCGGGTTTTCCGCTAAATGATCCGCCAATGCCTGGGCTTTCATTGCCGTGCGAGTGACATAGACTATGTCAAATTCAGTGAGCAGGATTTGCCATTTTGCCAGTCTCCCAGTGGGCATCGGTTTCTGGAATATGTATTTCAAAGGATCCAACCTGGTTATGAGGTAGATAGTGTGGGCTTGAAGATAGTGTCTCAACTTCTGAGCGACCCACATTAGAGCACAGCATCATCTCTCCAACAAAGTATATTTGGCCTCGTAGCTGGTGAACTTCTTACTCAAATAGTAGATCGCCTTCTCTTTCTTGCTGGTTATATCGTGTTGCCCCAGAACGCAACCAAAAGAATTTTCCAACACCGTCAGATACAAGAAAAGAGGTTGCCCTAGCTCAGGTGGGACCAACACCGGAGGATTTGATAGATATTCCTTGATCTTGTCGAAGGCCTCTTGACATTCGGATGTCCATTTGATTGCTGCATCTTTCTTCAACAGTTTGAATATGGTCTCACACGTGGTAGTCAGTTGAGCAATGAACTGACTAATATAGTTTAACCTGCCCAATAAACTCATCACGTCTTTCTTAATTCTCGGAGGAGGCAGATCTAGAATGGATTTTATCTTCGTTGGATCTAGCTCAATACCTCTCTGACTGACTATGAAACCCAGGAGCTTACCTGATGGGACTCCGAAGGCACATTTGGCCGGATTCAGCTTCAAATCATACTTGCGCAGCCGTTCAAAGAACTTTCTCAAATCTCGAATGTGGTCACTCCGAGTTCGGGACTTGATGATTACGTCATCCACATACACCTTTATCTCTTGATGCATCATGTCATGAAAAATGGCAGTCATGGCTCTCATATAGGTTGCCCAGGCATTCTTCAGCCCAAATGGCATGACCTGATAGTAGTAGGTACCCTCACGGTGTAGTGAAAGCTGTCTTCTCGGCATCTTCTTCATCCATCAACACCTGGTGATATCCTGCGTAACAATCCACAAAGGACTGTATTTTATGTTTGGCACAGTTATCAACAAGGATGTGGATGTTGGGCAACAGAAAATTATTTTTGGGACTCTCCCTATTCAAATCTTGATAGTCCACACACACCTGGGTTTTCCCGTCTTTCTTTGGAACTGGAACCACATTGGCTAGCCATGTGGTATATCGGACCACTCGGATTACCACCGCCTTCAGTTGTTTTATGATTCTTCCTTTAATCTTATCACTGATATCAGTTTTAAATTTTCTTTGCTTTTGCTGCACTGGAGGACAATCGGGGTAAATTGGCAGTTTGTGCACCACTAGATCCACACTCAGTCCTGGCATGTCATCATACGACCAAGCAAACACATCTTTAAACTCAAACAAGAGTTGGATTATTGCATCTCGAGTTTTCTCATATGTGTGAATGCTTATTTTAGTTTCCCTTATTTCTTCGGTAGTTCCTAAATTAACCGGTTCAGTGTCATTCAGATTTGGCTTAGGTTTGTTCTGAAATTGTTCCAATTCTCGGTTTATTTCCCTAAAAGCCTCTTCTTCATCATATTCTGGTTCTTGATTCATTATTTCATAGTTAGACAGCGTGTTTGAGTCTGGGCATGAAGTCCGCAAGCATGTTATGTTAATTTAAAACCGCATTATTATAACTGAAAAGAAAAGATGAAAGGGAAAAATAACAAAAATCAGAAAGAATAAAGAGAAAACGGACGATGAAATACTGATTTCATTTCTTGGAATTTGGAAAGATAACGGGGTTTACATTTAGGAATTTAAAAGACAAGAAACTAAAAGACACATCCGAGTTACACCCTGAAACAACTCGAGATGCAGAAAGGGTGACAGGGCTAGTCTACCGGGACTCCTGCCTGATCGAGAATGGCATAGCCTTCCAATTTTGGAGTTTGGCATCTAGTCCCATGTAGAGCACCTTAGCGGTGCTAGTCCCTTCCCCCGGCTGGACCATGTTGGTTTCATAAATCATTTGCCTCATAGCTCTACAAATATCTTCTATTTTATCAGCTGTGAACACCTCATCATCTTCTTCTTTGCCATACTTAGGGTTGATAAAGGTCTCATACAGATGTGGCAATGGTTGCGGCAGAACCCATCCTTCTTTCTTTCTTTCGTCGGCCCATTTCTCATCATCTGGGGTAGGGTGGAAGCCTATCCCGAAATATTTTTCTGCTGCGTGTAGCATCACCGGTTCGGATATTCCTTATAAAGCTTTTCCCAACCCTTTTCCTGGTTTGAAACCATGTCTAATCATTTCTTTCGCTACCATGATCAATGCATTAGATAAGAAAGGCTGGGGGCGTGGATGTCCTTCCTCATACTGATCAGCTACCACAATTTCAAAGGCTTGATAGACAATATGCTCACTTCCCTCCCTCGCGTCCAGGCAGGGGATAGATGGGTCACGATATATGGACTGCTCACCTTCCCCGTGAACCACGATCTCCTAATCTTCATGATCAAATTTCACCATCTGGTGGAGGATAGAGGGCACAGCTCCAGCAGCATGGATCCAAGGCCTTCCCAGAAGAAAATTGTAAGACGTATCCATGTCTAACACCTGGAAAGTCACCTCGAAATCCACCGAGCCTATTGTCAGTATCAAATCAATTTCACCAATGGTATCCCTTTTAACACCATTGAAAGCTCTCGCGCAAACATTATTTGGAGGAATCCTTCCCGTCCCTATCTCCATTCCTTGCAAAGTGAAGACTGGGCAGATGTCGACCCCCGAGCCTCTGTCTACCATGATCCGCTTAACGTAGTAACCTTCACATTTGACAGTCAGGTGCAAGGCTTTATTGTGGGCAGCTCCTTCTGGAGGAAAATCACTATTACTGAAGGAGAGTTGGTTGACGGCGAAGAATCTTTCTGCCATCCTTTCAAGTTGTTCAACCGAATTCTTCCATTGGCACATATGCTTCGTTCAGAGTTTTCATAAGGATCTTCTGATGTTCGGTAGATTTGGTCACCAGTGACAACAGTGACACTTGCTCAGGACACTTCCTCAATTGGTCTACTGTTTCATAATCCGGCATTTTCATTTTCTGAAAGAAGGCCTCTGCTTCTTCAGCGCTCACCGGCTTCTTAGATGGAAAACTCTTTCGTGTGGCGTTGTTTACCTCTTGTATATTTGAATATTTTTCAACAGGGACTGTTCCTGGAAGTTCTCCCGAAATTTCCTTGCCTTGGTATGTGACCACTGTTTGTTTATAGTTCCACGGCACTGCGGAGGGGTCGATCATGGGCTTCTGTGGTGCGCGTCCAATAACCACTGGCTCACTCAGCCGAGGCAGTTTAATTGTCCCTCGCACCACATAGGCCCCTTGCGGCACATACATCTATGTCCCCTTCTTTACTTCATACTTCCTTGGAGTGCTCATAGCTAGTGGTTTCTCTAGGTGACCTCGCGGAATATAAAGAATCCCGTGTTTAGGAGGCACCGGCTCTGCTTTTGTCTTAGTTTTCTTCTCAGGCTCAATTTTTACAGCTTTATTCTTCTTCTCCCCTTTTTCCTGCTTCGGGCTACCTTGGGCTTCCTTTCGGCATTAGCAATAGCAATTATGGCTTTCAGAGCCGGATCAAAGTCTCGGTCTTCGCAAATCATACCGATTACCGGCCCGTTGTTGTGAGCAGGTAAGGGATTATTGGTAACATTCGGGGCTTCTTCATCCCTCAACACTATTTTCCCTTGTTCGATCAAATCTTCCACAGCTTTTTTCAGTGTCCAGCAGTTGTCAGTACTATGCCCTTCAGCTCCTGAATGATAGGCACAATGGACACTCCGTTGATAGGCTAGAGATTTCGGGTTCGGCCTGTTTTGGGGGATAGGCTGTAGTAGGTTCATCTAGACGAGCTTCGGGAACAAACTAAAGTATGGTTCACCAATTGGTGTAAAATTTGGTCGTCTAGGTGGTTCCCGAGGGCGAAAATTATTTTTTGGTGGTCGGGGGTTATATTAGTTTTGGTAAGGAGGATGGTTTCTTTGGAATAGAGGTGGGTTTCGATTAGCTTGTGGTTGCGGTCGGCCGAAAGCTTGAGCATTCATTACCGCATAAGGTGGAGGAGCATAAGTTATATCTATGTGAGGATAATAGTGCTGAGGGACTCTTTCCGAGAACACCGGTCTGGGAGCCCAGTACCTTCTTCCTCCCGATGCTGCCATCACTGTTTCTTCTTTCTTTTTACCTTTAGCCATTCCTCCAGACCCGCCTTGGATGGCTTGGGAGGTTTCTCTTATGACCGACTGGCTCAAGATTCTGCCCGTTTTTAGCCCATTCTCTACCATCTCTCCGATTTTTATTGCCTCTGCGAAGGGCTTACCCATAGCGGACATCATATTTTGAAAATAATCTGCCTCCTGAGCCTGTAGGAAGACAGTGACCATCTCCACCTCATCCATTGGAGGCTTCACCCTTGACGCCTGTTCATGACACTTAATTTCATATTCATGGAAACACTCTGAGGGCTTTTTCTTTAGATTCGCCAAGGAGTTCCTATCTGGCGCAATGTCTATATTGTACTAAAATTGTCGAACAAAGTCTCGGGCCAGATCATCCCATATATGCCAACGTGAGACATCTTGATCCATATACCACTCTGAAGCGATACCAATCAAGTTTTCCCCGAAATATGCCATCGATAATTCTTCTTTGCTGCCGGCACCCCGTAACTGATTGCAGTACTTCTTCAGGTGAGCAATGGGGTCGCTCTGCCCATCATACTTTTCAAATTTTGGCATTTTGAATCTTGATGGCAAGTGTACATGCGGGAACATACACAAGTCTGTATAGGAGACGCTCTTCTGCCCGCTCAAGCCTTGCATATTTTTGAAGCTTTGCTAGAGGCTTCTCATTCTCTTTGCCATCTCATCCTGCTCTGGGTCTTTGGGGGTTTTATCCTGCCCCGGCGTAAGCTCATATGGTGGCTGAGGGTAGGTGTACTGAGGATAATGAGGAGTATCAGCCTGAAAGACGAGATTCTGGAATGTAAAGACCGAGGGGTCAAAAGCATGCTTTGGTAGTAATGGTTGTTTTGTTACGGAGGATGGAGGAGCTGTGAAGATATTGGGAGCAATTCCAGACGGGAACACCTGGGGGTGAGCCTCAGAGGGTGTTCCGAAGAAGTTAATAGTCATAGTAGGTTGCCCCATAGGAATATTTGGGCGGCTGATAGGGATAGTGGTAGAACCTCCAGATCTAGGGAATAACTTCGGGAATCCGGGGATAGTGCCCGGAGGTTCCTTTACGTTATTCCAAGCATCCCACATTTCCATCAATCGGAGGCGCAACATCCGATTTTCTTCAGCTGTATATGATTCAAAGATCGGGATCCCAGAGATTGGGCTGTCTTCGGGTATGGGGATTGCAGGCAGAGTCATTTCAGATGACATTTCTGTATTTCCTTTGGATCTGGTGAAGTATCGATGCGAGGCCAGCTTACCACAAACCAACCACTGGTTCTAAAAAGCTCAGCTAGAATGACAGCAACAACGGTTAGTATGAAACAAATAACAGATAGGTAACCGCACATTGGAGTGTGATGCACCTATACAGTTAAATAAATATCTACAAGTTTGCTTCGGTTGCATGCGTCATCCCGGCTTTTCCTCTTATTCCTTTTCCTTCTTTTTCTTTCTCTTTTTGTTTTATTTTTTCTCATTTTTCTTTTCCTCATCTCTCTTCATTTCATTTTCTGCTTTTCCTTTTCTTTAGCCATGGTTTTTCTTTCAATGCCTTATTTTCCTTCCTTTGTGTTTCTTTTTCTCTCTTGTTTTTCCTTTTATTTACTTCCCTCGTATTTCTCTTTTTCTCCTTTTCTTAAGATTACAGTCGAATCTTATGTAGATTGCCTACGTATCATGGCCCCGCATGAATCATACCAGGCGTAGTTCTTGCAAATAAATGCAAAAATAAGAAAATAATTTTTGGGAATTTTCAATTTTCATTAATAACAACTGCGGTTACAAAAGCTACTAGACTATTAGTTTTTCTTTTCTTGAAAAGGAAATTAAAAAAATAGACTCAAAAGTAAAAATACAGACTCGATTAACTAAGAATACATCAATGCTTCAAATCCTGGGGCTTGCGGGGCATCATTCGGCATCGCCGCGGGCCTGCGTGCAAGACCCCTTTGCAACTGATCTAAATCATTCATGACCTGGCGAACAAATATCATCACTGAGGCAAAGGACGTGGTACAACCCATTCGGTAACTGGCCTGACACTTCATGACAATATAGTGGGGAATGTTTCTGATCCTTTCCCTGATTCGGCCCTTTTCTTAGAGGAGTCGGCTTATTTGTTGGGTACGAGCCTCTAGCACATGAGAGTCCTGGAAGTGCAGGTCTTGTAGTAATTTTATTTCCTTTTCCATCTCAGCAATTAACCCATAGAACTGGTCCCTCTCGGCTTGGAATTCTTTATCCTGTTGGGCTGTCTTTTCTTCCATAGTATTCATTTTTCTCTTCATTTTGGCAATGGTCCCCTCGTAGTTTCTCCTCATTTGTTGCACAAATTGGGCTCTTTCTTCAGTCTTCTTAGCCCACTGTGCCCGAAACCTTTCCATGTTTCCCTCGCATTTTTTTAATTCTTCTTGGCAGTCCGAGATTTGTCTCCTTAACCCTTTGATCAACCTTTCATCAGATAGACTTCTTTCTTGGTTCCTGGCATCTATTTTCATTTGCTTAATTTGGGCTTTGAGTGCTTCGTTCTCCTGAGCTAATTTCTTTTTATCACCCTCGTCGGCTGCAGCCCGTACACTCTTGTCAAATTGGAGGTCCCGGACCTGTTGCTCCAACTGTCCTATTCTAGCTCGGTACTCCTTTTCCTTTGCTTGCCAATCCGATTGAGCCTGGACCTCATCGGTAAATTGCTGCACGTGCAGTCTTTTAGCGGGTCTCTTTGGGATTTGAAATCTTTTACCAAACCACGTGAGATACTTGGGATCTAACTCGCCTCTAGCTTGGTCCTGTATTATGGTTTTAGGCTAGAGGAACCGACACTCATTCCATATCTTCCGGATTCTGCCTTCAGGAAATGCAGCCTTCGGGCCTAATTCAATGACTTGCTCACTCAGGTCTTCATCATTGTGCACTGTCTGGAATCTTCCAAGTTGTCGTAAAATCCGGTAAGAAGCGTAATGCTGTATAATTTGGATACCCATAAAAAGAATATAGGGGACCTCTGCTGATGTGTTCACAGCTTCAGTAGCAGGAAGCCACCCATAAGCCCATTCGGCTTTATCTGCGGTCAGGGATCTTAAGCATGACGACCAGGCCTCAGTACCCTCAGGGAACTCAATACTTGTCACCCGGGTCCCAAATTCTGCAATACAACTCAACCCGGTTAAACAGTAGTTCATATAGCCTGTGCGGTGACAGAGGTGTTCTTGCATCCACAACTGTAAGAACAAATTGCAACCTTAAAAGAATTTCCCGCCTTCGCGACATTTGGTCAAAGCCCGGTACATTTTTGCTACAATCAGAGGAACCACTGTGCTAGTAGGTTTTTTCATGGCAACATCTAGCATCCCTACAAGGCCGAGGTCTATGTGACCATCTTCTCTCAGACAAACCACCACTCCCAGAAAGGCTACCATGAAGGCTAATCCCCGTCGGGCTTTCCATTTATCTTTATTTTTGGCATGTGTCAAGCCGGTGTTGGGCTCTTCGAAACCTTTTGGATTACCATACCGGTGATATAGGAAATGCAATGTACAACACCCTTCTGCCAGATGCGGGTCTTGAATATCCCGGCTTATGTTCAACAAATCCAAAAACCTATGAAGGGTTACCGGTCGTGGGGCTAGTGGGTATCTACCTTGAAGGTTCCCGTTGAGACCCGTGCATCCCGCAATCTCCTCTAATATAGGTGTGAGTTCAAAATTTGAAAACCGGAATACATTACGGGTCGGTTCCCAAAATGGTATTAGTGCCTCAATGATATCCTTCCTCGGTTTGATGTTCAGTAAATCAACTAGACCGCCCAAAATCTTGACCACAGTCTCTCTGCTTCCTTTTCCTAGATCATGCCACCACATATGGAGTTTCAAAGGGATTTCACTCAGGACTGAGAAGGTTTCGATGTTACTTGAAGTCATCCTGCGCGTTTAATTAAAAGGGTATTTTAATGACTTATTTTGAACACTGGCTATTTTTGCAAAATTCTTTATTTAGAAAGACAAGGACTTGGTTTTGCGAATACGGCCTTTCATCACTTCTGGGATGAAGATTTTAAGGCTATGCCCAGTGGCTGTTCATGCGAAAAGCGGCCTTCCTGTGTCCTTTTAGGACATTCGGCTTATTTTAAGCAAGAATGGCATCACCCGACTTATTTATGACAAAAATTAAAGTTTTGACATTTTTTGGGCTATTTTTGCAAAAGGGTGGTTGGACCTGATGAGGGTTGCCTACGTATCTCACACCCGGTGAGAATCAAACCAGCGTAGTTCGGGCAGCTTTGCCAAAATCAACACTATTTTGAACAACAATTTTCTTCCTATTTTTTCAAATATTTTTCTCGTTTTTTTTTTTTTTCATTTTTCAAAAATCCGTCAGCATTTCAATACTATTTGGGCATTGGTTTTTTTTTCAAAATGAATGATCACCCTCACTTAGTCCTCACACTGCTTATTTTTCTCAATTTTCACTCATTATATACAAGCTGGTCAGCATGCAAAGCCGAGCAAATAAATGCGCAATTAGCACGTAAGATGCATCAGGATGGTCATTTCATTTCAGGTCACCTGTCCTAGACGGACCCAACCCCTGTGTTGAGTCCCCTAAGTCAAATGCACATGATGCAAACAAACGTCTTACTAGGGATCTGGCATGAGTTTTTGTTCTTCTAGGTTTATTGGTCTAGACCTGGCTTACCCGAGCGGACAACTCGAGCCGAGGTGGAGGCAGCGTACCGGGGATACAGAAGCTCCGCCGGCTTAGCAACTTATCCAACCTCATTCTAAATTAGGAAAGACTCTTAACAGAAGAGAAGCTACATGAAGTGCACCCTTCTCCATGATGTAGAAGACTCAGAAAGAGGAAGGGATTCGCGACCGTTTATATATACAGTTTCAACAAATATCAAAGCGGTAAAATATTTAGCACATATAGCATGGAACATGTAGAAAATCAGATAAAGTCAAATATAACAATTGTACTAAGCTCGAATTCTTGAACCCTGAATCGAAATTCTGGGTTCGTATCCCCAGCAGAGTCGCCAGAGTTGTCACACCTCCTTTTTATACACCACCCTTGAAGGATAAATGTATAAGGGAGTTTTTCCATTTAAAGTGACATTATTCGAAATAGGATTATTTATTTGATTTTTAGAGTCGCCTCTTGGGATAGGATTGGCTTTTGGTGTCCCAAGTCACCGGTTTAACTTGAATCCCAAATCGAGAAAAATTTTGACTTCCTAGTTGGAGTCTGCGAACCAGAAATTCTGAATAAGGAATTCTGTTGACCCGAGGGAAGATGTTAGGCACCCCTGGATCCCGTGGTTCTAGCACGGTCGCTTAAATTATTATAAATGGCTAAAATCTAATTTTTATACATGCTCCAACCTATAATGCAATTTTAGAAATTATTTAACCTCTTTTAGTTAAAATGTTTTATGAAAGTGAACGTCGTTTCAGAACGTGTTTTCGGATCACGTCACATGAAATGCACCCGGATCCTCGACACTTTCTTATTCAAAATTTTTTGATTCGATTTGGGTTGCATGAAATCCACACCCATATTTAAGAAGGTAAAATTATTAAAAGCACGGGTTATTGTCTTTGCGGAGGGCTGTGAAATTTGCTAAACGGCACGCCCCGAATTCTAAATATTTTGATGTAATCATTTAATGAGCGCCCCGCGATTTATATGTTTTGTTCGGCGAAGGTCGTCTCATTTTTATTTAAAGGTCAACCTAAAGCAAACTACGATTTTCTATCTACTTTTGTCTCTAAAAGGGCATAATTAATTTGCATTTATAAATTTGAGCCTCGAGTTCAAGTCCAAATTCAAACAAAAGGGAAAGCCCTCTTAATTTGAACCTGCTACCTAACTCGAAAACCTAAATTTATATCGCAAATTAATTCCTCATATTCCTAATGTAATTTTAATGACTTTTAGCTTCTAGAAGGTGGGCCATGAACCCCTGGCCCAGGCCTGAATGTGAAGCAAATCTGGACCGCACCTTAAACATGTTGAGGCCCAATTAAAAATCAACAGGTCATTAACCCATGATTCTGGCGGGCCAGAACCAAAAGAGCTTGAATAACTGCGTAACTAATGGGTCAAATTGATACTGCACTTCATATTTTTGCAACAATGACACAATGTTGTTGTATTTCAAATCAACAAGAGCTGTTTATTAACATCAAATGCCTACGTCGAGAATATGCCTAAACTACCATATTACTTCATCAATTTAAAAACTATGCTTAAACTAGCGTGACTATCAATTGAAGTGAGGCATCTAAATTCAAACAACAAACTTGCCAAAACTAAACACTGTTTTTGATTCCAGCACCAGAAACGTTAATATTAAAGTTGAACATTTCCTATACATTTCAAAATTTCAGTTTAATCGCTAGCTTCAAACTCGGATTACTTCCTGACTTTTAAGAAACTAACTAATGCTATTTTATTATCAACTAATTATGCAAATCATAGTTATCACATCGAGGCAGTCGTACGCTAACAATAATCCGTCCAAATGTCAAACTCGATTTATAGAGTCCTGTTACAGTCCAGTCCAATTATAACATTTGATTACTAAAAATGAAATTAAACTAAGCTAATAATTCAACAATCATTATCTAAAAGTCCACAGTCTGTTTAGCTACAAACAAGTATAGTTCAAACCAATTTTATTAGTGATAGAACTAGTAATAACTACAACGACAAATTCAAATAGAAGAACTCAGTATTTCTTCATCATACAACTTCAAGGTCGTGCAAACTCAATAATGCTTGTTTCCCGAACTCCTAGATTGAGAAAATGTAACTGAGTATCAAATCAACAAGGGAAATAGGAGTTAGCAGCAATTGGCAACAAATTAGCAGGGTCAGCCAACAATTTCCAGTAGCAGGAATCAATTTAGACTTAGTTAAAAACCCAGGCAATGATATCACACCGAATTAGACCCAATTACACCCAAACAAGCTCGAATACACTCCAAAACCGCTTGAGTTTCACTCAGAAGACTTCTAAAGCTTCAGCAGTTCAAAAATCCAGCTAAGAAGTAAGATCATTGTTTAAAGTGCAGAATTAATCTAGGAAATGCCATGTAACAATATTTTTTGGAGAGTTTTCTACTGTATTTCTGTTTTGGTTTTGGTTTTTTTGAAGGGAATCAAGAGCTAAAAGAGGATTTGAACTATAGGAATGCAAATTTTTTAACTTCCTAAGTTTTGAAGTTCAAATTTGAAATCAGAACTTCAGAGAGGGGTTTGGAGGGGAAAATTAAAAGCTGGAATATTTTTGGGGAATTTTC
>MU675773.1:200122-211474 GCA_026770625.1 Nicotiana glauca
TTCCCCCCCCCCCCCCTTTATTTTCAGAAATAACTTATTAATCCTAAAATTGTAGCTTGTTGCCCAAGTTACTGCATTAAGAATGCAGACACTTACACTAAGACCCCTTCTAGAAGGCCCTAGGGTGTTCTAGCTTTGTCTTCTACCTTTGGATTGCCTATACTACCTTTACTTGAGTTCTAAAATTACCATGTCTTAACAGACCAGCCCTTTTCCATGGCCAAATTACCCCTGACTACTCCCTGAAATTACTGACCAAACCAAACCCCTTTTGCCTTAGTTAAAAAACAACTTTGGTTAATTGAAAACTAAATTATTCAGCTATATCCAAACCTTAAGCCTAATTGAATTGCAAATGAACATTAAATTGAATGAACAATTAAAACTAAACTAAAACCAACTGAATCAAGGTAAACTAAAAGAAAATCCAACTAAACTAATAATTTGAACTAATTGGAATTAAGCTAACACTAAACAATTAAACTAACCAAAACAGAAACAAAAATCAAAAATTAAACTAATAAGCACCAACTACTGCATAAGCTATTTACTTGAACAATTACTAATTTGAATCACCAAATTAAACCAACAGAAAAACTTAAACAAGAAGCTAACAGCAAAAATTCAACCAATGCCTAAGCTAATCAAAATTAAGCTAACATTTAAACTAATAGAATCAAATCAAGATTAAACTAAAAACATCAAAAAATCTAAAGGGTTTACGGAGTTTAAGATAAACGATCCTAAATGAAGAACTGTAATTAATGAAAAGAAATAAACAAACAAAACAAACAAAAACAAATTAAAATCGGAGGACTTACCAAAGTTTTGGACCCGAACCCTAGTGCCTTTCCAATTTCGACCACGACGTGATATTAATCAACCATTCTTGTCAAGAATGGTTGAATAACATCAAATCGTGGTGAAGTCGTGTCCAAATTAGAGAAGGAAGTGACCTTGCTCAAACATCAGATTTTAAAACACTAGATTCGAGAGGTTTGGGGAATATTCGGAGGTTAAAACCCATGGATTCATGATGAGGGAGGTATGGGGGTTATCATGTATCAATTCGGGGAAGTTTGGATGAACTAGGGTTTTGCCGAAAAACTTCGATTTAATATTCGAGGGGTTCTAGTCAGATTCGAGGGACGGGGCTTTGGGGGTTTGATAGAGGAGGCTACGGCGGTCCTACGATGTTAATTTGAGGGTGAACAGAGAAGGTTAGGTTTTGGCCGGAAAATTTTGGTTTGAATATTCGACGAGTTTGGTTGGGGTTTAAGGGAAATGGGTTGTGGATTTGTAACGAGGAGGAGGAGGTGAACAAGGTGTGTAATTTTGAGGTGATTTGGTTCTTCACCGCTGGCGGCGACGAATTCCGGCCAGCGGCAGACGACGGAGGCGTGGCGGAGACGGTGGTGGGCTGCCGGTATTACAGGGCGTGGCTGTACGAGGATGATGGTTTTAGGGTTTGGGATTTTTTAGGACACTTTTATTAAAAAATTTGCATCAACGTGGGCCAATGGATGAGGGCGATGGACGATTGAGATTAACTATGGCCAAAACGACGTCGTTTTGCTGAAGGGGGGCTGGACCGGGTAAGGGTGTGGGTTTGGACTGGTTTTGGTCCGAGTTGTGAAGGGTTTTTGTTGATTTTTTGGTTTGGGCTGCGTGAAATAGGCCCAAACATTTGCCAACCCATGCTTTTTATTTCATTTTCTATTTGTTTTCTTCTTCTCTTTTATTTTGTGCTTTATTTATTTATTATTTTTCCTTGAGTTTTCTGATTTTATTAAATGTAACATCAAACTAAAGTCCCAAATTACATCTAAGATCATACAAATTAACTGATTCCTAATTCAAAAATGTAAAGTGTAAAATTTAAAATTGTGAAAAGACTATTTTTGTTATTTTTCTCTTGTTTTAGTAATATTAATTGACTAAAATATAAAATCGAATTCTAAATGCAAATGTACTATTTTTGTACTTTTTATGAATTATAACAACTAAAATGCACACAAAAATGCAAACAGGACACAAAATCATGCAATTAATTCCTAAAAATCTCAAATAATAAAAGAAAAATTCTAATTCTAATGAATTTATAGGAGTAATTTAAACGTGGTAAAAATCACGTGCTCACAATTATACTTCAGTATATTTTAGTTCTTAAATTGATCACTCCAATAGATGATGTCGATCGAAGCGATATTCTACGAATAACTTCCTAATATTCTCCATGTCCTTTAGCCATAATAATTACCCTTCATTCCCGAGTCTGGATATACAATTGATTTTGGAACCCGACCTCAATTTGAGCTCTAAATTCCCAAATTCAAAATTCTTAAGTTCTACCCAAAAATCCCCATTTCCACCATGAAATAGGATGAAATCTCATGAAAAGATGTAATAGATTGAAAGTGTCACGACCCAAAATCCACTAAGGGTCGTGGTGGCGCCGCACACCTCTGTCAGGCCAGCCGACTAAATTATCAATTAATTCCTCTTTTAATACTTCTGAAAATCTAAGGTTTTTCCTTCTATTTTTATAAATAAAAGTTCGCTACTTGAATTCAAATTTAAATAATGACAATTAGTACGAATCCGCTGTAAACCAACCTAGAAATCCGGTGTCACAAGTACATGAGCAACTATTGATAAGAGAAATAAAATACAATATTTGCCCGGAATATAGTGGGCGAAAAGTAAATACAGTACACTAGAAGGGACTACCCTAGTTGTGGTCGCCTCAAATGATGCAGCTCACCTAGTCCCGATGTCATCCATGCTGTTACGCCCAATAGGCTGCTAGAAGTGTATATATACCTGTGCAACAAGAATGCACAGAAGTGTAGTATGAGTACGTAATCAACGTGTACTCAGTGAGTGTCCCGCCTAATCCCGAAGGGGTAGAGATGAGATGGTCAACTTTGACNTTCTAACATGATTTTTATCCAAGTAAAGGAAACAAGTAAACACGTAATTCCTTCATAGGAAATTTCCAAGGCTTCTTTTCATTATTAACAATATGATCTCGAGCCATAGTGAGGCATGTAACAGCTTAAATAAATCCAGGCAGCCATATAAGCATACGCAAATCATACCGAAGCGACGGCCCGATCCAACAGAAATAAATGTGCATTTGCTGAGGGTCGACGGCGCGCCTATAGATGCATCTATTAATCTGCCGAGGCATTCGGCCCGGTCCAAAATAAACACACACAGACAGACAATCAGTCAAGAATTCAACGTGGAGCAATTATCCAAGAAGGGCCAATTCTCTTTAATAATTTGAGAAAGCGAAGCTTAAGTCTCTTTAGAAATCCATTTATTAATTTAATGTGATTTATTACCCCGCTCGCGAATCATTCATGCGATGCGGGTACACGTAAAGTACATGCTCAGATAGCCAAATTAGAAGTTTATCAGGGAATGATCATCCAAATAAGCCAATTCTCTGTTTAACAATTCAGGAATGATGTTTAATCTCGTTTAAATTTGTTTACTAATCAAAGGTGGCTTAAACAATTCAAGTCATCGATGGGTTCATAATTAATTCAAGTATAACATGCTGATGGGTCCTAACTACCCGGACAATAGCATAATAGTAGCTACGCGCGGACTCTCATCACCTTGTGCGTACGTAGCCCCCACAAATAGGAGCACTTAATCATTCACTTAACATATGGGGTAAATTCCCCCTCATAAGATTAGAAAGAAGACTCACCTCGTCTCGAAGACTTGCAATCGGCATTCAACATTCTTCCACAAGATTGAACCAATGCACAATGCACCAAAACTAGCCAATTAACGATAAACTAGTGAGAATATACACAAATACTTGTTAACAATTCAGATTATACAAGTTTCCAACTCCGTTTAGTGAAATGACCAAAATGCCCTCGGGCCCACGTGCCCGGAAATCCAAAATCTCTCGAAGATAAAGGTTACCCATGACCTTAGGAACTCAAATATATTATTTTCTCCTAATTCCATACTCAAAATCGTGGCTAAAATCCAAGTTTATAATTTTCTAGGTTTCCAACCAAAACCCTAATATTTACTCTAATTCTCATGCCCAATTCTATGGTATAATCTTCCATTTAACTTGGGAATAAGTAGTAGTAGCTTACCTTAACATTGATGGTGAAAACCCTCCTTGAAGCTTTCCAAAAATCGCCCCATGAAGTGAGAAATGAGCAAAACATGACATTGAGCCCGAATAAATGAAGGCCATTGCCTTCAGTGGTTTCCGCTTATGCAGAAATATAACCGCATATGCGGTTCCGCTTTTGCGGATTCTTGGCCGCTTTTGCGGTCCTGGGCTTGGCCCAATTTTTTGCTTCTGCGACCTCACCTTCGCAGATGCGGTCCCGCTTCTGCGGAGCCTTGACCTCATCTGCGGTCCCCCAAACCTTAGTCCAACACCGCTTCTGCGACCACTCGTTCGCTTCTGCGGTTCCGCTTCTGCGGTCACCCAACCGCAGAAGTGAAAATACCAGCAACCAGATGCTTCAGCACTTCTTCAAAGTCAATTTTTTATCCGTTAACCACCCAGAATTCACTCGAGGCCCCCGGGACCCCAACCAATCCCAAAACACATCACGGACTTGCTCGAGGCTCCAAATCATATCAAACAACGCTAGATTCATGAATTACACCCCAATTCAGGCTTTATGAACTTTGAACTTTCCAACTTCTATTTCCGATGTTTAAACCCATCATAAAACGTCCGATTGACCTCAAATTTTGCACGCAAATCATATTTGACATTACAGACCTACTCCAACTTTCGGAATTCGATTCCAACCCTGATATCAAAAAGTCAACCCCTGGTCAAACTCTCCAAAAACCTTCAACTTTCTATCTTTAGTCAAATGGCTTCAAAGTGGTCTACGGACCTCCGAATTCACTTCCGATCGTGCCCCCAAGTCCAGATCACTGTACGGAGATATTCACAGTCTCGGAATCTCAAACGGACATCGATAACACTGAATTGCACTCCAAGCCAAACTTATGAAATTTTCTTCTGAATGCTAACTTCCACAATAGACGCCAAACGCTCCCGGTTTATCCAAAACCCGTACCGGGCATACGCCCAAGTCCGAAATCATCATACGAACCTGCTGGAACCTTAAGATCCCGATTCCGAGGTCGTTTACACAAAATTCAAACCTAGTTCATTCTTTCAACTTTAAGCTTCCGAAATGAGAATTCTCTTCCCAAATCAACTCTGGACTTCTCGAAATTCAATTCCGACCATGCGTACAAGTCATAATACCTGAAATGAAGCTGTTCATGGCCTCCGACTACTGAACAGAGTGATAGTACTCAAAATGACCGGTCGGGTCGTTACAGAAAGAAATGAGCTAAGAATCATTTACCTATAAATTGGGAAAAAAATAGCCTTTGGAAAATCGCCTCTTGAGGTTTAGGTTTTGAAAAATGGGAGAATGAATAAAAAATCACATCCCAAATCATTTGCGATAAGGAATTCACAAATGCGAACCCCGCAAATGAGAACATCCCTTCGCAAATGCGAAAAATGTCCACCACTTGCTACTATCGTAAATATGAATAATTATTCGCAAATGCGACATGTTCTTATCGCAATTGTGATCCTGAGCTTCGCAATTGCGAAGGTCCCCCCCCCCCAGCCTTTCCACTCGCAAATGCGAAGCTTCTTCACAAGACAGACTTCCAAATGCGAAGTCTGCAAACCTGAAGCAAACCGGCGAAATTCCTTAAGTCTAAATAACTCTGTAGACTATTCGAAACTTACCCGAGCACTCCATACCAAACATGCAAACAAGGGTTAAAACATCATATAAGCTTGCTCACGCGATCAAATCACCAAAATAACACTTAGAACTACAAATTTAGCACCAAATTGCATGAAATTTTCAAAACTTCTATTTTCTCAACCAAATATCCGAATCACATCAAATCAGTTCCATTTCTCACCAAATTTCACGGATAAGGTATAAATATCATATCAGACCTATGTCGGGCGCTGAAACCACAATATAGACCCGTTATCAATAAGATTAATTATCAACCAAATTCTTAAAACCTTTATAATTTCAGTTTTACTATTTTCATCAAAAATTTATTTATCGGGCTACGGACCTCGGAATTTGATATTGGGCATACGCCCAGATTCTATATTTTATTACGGACCCAGCGGGACCATCAGAATACGGGTCCGAGTTTGTTTACATAAAACGTTGGCCGACGTCAATAAGAATCGACTTTTTAGGCCAAAAATTATTATTTCCTCATTTTTTTCACATAAGAACTTTCCGGATATACAGCCAGACTGCGCACACAAATCGAGGAGAGACAGAATGAGATTTTCAAGGCCTCAAAATACGGAATCGAGTTCTAAAATAGAAGATGATCTTTTGGGTCATCAAACAATATCCATTCATACCCATAATTAAAATACAAGTTCACTTTATCCATCATCCTTCAGATAAAATCACATGCAATAATAATAAATAAATAAAAAGAAAGCAAAATGGGACCACATTAGCAGTATTGAAGGCTTAAACAATAAATATATAAAAATATGAAACCCCCACCATCAATTAATTATACAAATCGAAAAAAACCCTAGCTTTAATATGCAGGACCAGCACGACAAGGACCTCCGCAAACAAAAGTAACCTAAATAAATCTAGAAAGGCACAAAAAATAGCTCAAAAAACTAAAAAATTCGCATGCAAAAGACATAAACTTGTCAGTTCCCAAATATTCCCCTACCCTACAATTTAATAACTTAAAGTTGTAAATACTTCCTTTAACAGAATGATATTCCAAGATAATGCTCGAAATCAAAGTTATTTTTTTGTTGTGGGCATCAAATCGGAGCAAACCAGAACCTAAAAGAAACCCTAAAATCATCATTTTGATGGTTTAGATAGAGAAAATGAGAGAAATAGTAAAAAGTGAGTGTTTTGTTGTGGGGTATAACGTAAAAGAACTTACCCACATAAAAGAACTTACCCACATAAAAAAGAGTGGATCGGATCGGTTAAATGGGTCAAAATTTACCCATATACAATTTCAGCCCCATAGAGCCACGTGGCCAAATGAAAGGATGCCACATCATTTAATGAGAGGCTCACATGTGTTGCTGTTAGTCGCGGGGACTCTTTTGAGAATAGAATTAACGTCCTACATATTTTCAAACGGATAGATGGACATGGAATTTTTATAAATCATTTAGCATACGATAGAAGTATTTTAAACCATTTTCCCTTTTAAAAGGAATCAAAAGATAGGGTTGAGACTTGTAGCTGCCACGCTTGTCCAACTAAAAAGGCAAATGCTAATAACAGACAGTAGAAAAGAGGCCTCACTCCATATAGATTGGAGTTCTCACACACACATAGAGAAAGAATGAGTCTTTCGAGAAGAACGTTGTCTTTGACATCTAAAAAGAAAAAAAAATATAATTTACTACTTTATCTAATCTTATAAGTCCACAGCTTACATTAATTAGTTTCTGATTGTGTACTTCTACCATTTATTGATAGTTCTAATAAAATATTGATGGTATTGATATATTGTCTCTTTTTCTTTCTTTTTTTCTTTCTTTTTGCTTATATTTGTCTTCTTGTGTTGAGAGTCTATCTGAAATAACCTTTCTATTTTTTTGGGATAGAGGCAAGGTCTGCGCACACACTACTCTTCCCAAATCTCACCAGCAAAATTTCACTGATCATTAGTGTTGTTGCAGTAGATTTCGTAAAATATGCTTCCGCCAATAATACCACACAACTGAAACATTTCTTCCTCCTCTATTTCTACTTATCATATCTCTATGACTTTCCAGATAGCCAAACCTATGGAGTATGTGTTGTGGAAGCCAGATGTATATAGTATGAATGAGTCACAAATACTATACCAAAAATTATGGTATCCACCAAATAATAAATAAGACAATAAAGCAACAATAAAAGGAACACCAGAATTTCTGAGGTTCGGCTAATTTTGCCTACTCCTCGGACACAACCAATATTTTATTCCACTCCAAAAATATAAATGAAATAATACTAAAGAGAGAAGATACAAATGCCTTAAGAAGATAAGAAGGCAAATGAGAGGTGTGCATAAATCCTAAACATTAGGCCTCCTTTTATAGGAAAAAATTTCCTACCAATTGCCTAAACCACCGATGTGGGATGAAGATTTTGACATATTCAACAAATATCCACCTTGGAAAAATTCCACATCTTCAATTTTCTCTATGTAACAAATTTCGGTTGTGTCTTCATCTTCAATCTTCAGTGTTCAATAATGTTGATCAAATCCAAACAATGTAGAAACTTGACCGCAGTCACCACTTTTGTCAGCATATCAGCAGGATTCTTTGTAGTATAAATTTTCTTCACCGTGACTCCACCTTCTTCTATGATTTCTCGTACGAAATGATACCGAACATCAATGTGCTTCGTCCTTGCATGATAAACTTGGTTCTTCACTAATTGAATAGCACTTTGACTATCACAAAAAATTGTGATACTTTTGTGTCCAATTCCAAGCTCCTTTAGCAACCCCTGAAGCCAAATTGCCTCTTTCACATCCTCTGTAATAGCCATGTACTCTGCCTCTATTGTAGACAAAGCAACTGTTAACTGCAAAGTAGAATTTCCAACTAATTGGTGCCTTTGCAAAAGTAAACACATAACCAGTAGTTGATCTTCGTTTGTCCAGATCACCCGCAAAATCTGAGTCACAATATCCAACTACAGACTGATTGCTTTCCTGCTCANTATATATCTGCTAATAACTCCAACAACTTGTGAAATGTCAGTTCTCGTACAGATCATTGCATACATCAAGCTACCAATAGCATTTGCGTATGGTACCTTTGACATATACTCTCGTTCAGCTTCATCCTTTAGCGACATAGTAGTACTTAGATTAAAATGGGGAGCAAGTAGAGTACTAACTGGCTTAGTCTTATCATCTATGCCACAACGTTGTAATACTCTCTTCAACTATTATTTCTGAGATAAACAGAGTTTCTTTGAACGTCTATCTCTTATTATCTCCATGCCAAGAATTTTCTTTGCCTCACCCAGATCCTTCATCTCGAACTCCTTCTTCAGTTGAATCTTTAACTTATCAATTTTTTCCGAATTCGTGGAAGCTATCAACATATCATCAACATATAGGAGAAGATATATAAATGAACCATCTTCAAGCTTGCGAAAATACACACAATGATCGTATTTGCTTCTCTTGTACCCTTGCCGCAATATAAACTTGTCAAATCGCTTGTACCATTATCTAGAAGATTGTTTAAATCCGTACAAAGATTTTTCAAGTTTGCACACCATATTTTCTTTTCCAACAACTTTGAATCCTTCTGGCTGAGTCATGTAGATTTCCTCCTCCAAGTTTCCATGTAAAAACGTAGTTTTTACATTTATCTGAACTAGTTCCAAATTCAATTGTGCTACCAAAGCCAACATAATTCTAATGAAGGAATGTTTTACAACTGGAGAAAATACTTTATTGTAATCAATTCCCTCATTTTGAGCATATCCTTTGGCCACCAATCTTTCTTTGTAGCGAACATCTTCTTGGTTAGGAAATCCTTCTTTCTTTGCAAATACCCATTTGCACCCAATTGCTTTCTTTCCCTTCGGGAGNTCGTCTCTAAGAGAAAAACAAGTTTCGTTATTATCCATTTTGGCCTGCTGGTTGCTATTGATTCAAGTTGTTGTTGAGGTTCCTGAGTTTGAATCTCCTCTACTTGCGCTCCTTCCAAAGGATAATCTTCATTTGTTTCCTCATCTGCTTCTTGTGTAGGAAAAATAAATTTTCCCTCAAACTCCACCTGCTTAGAAGCACCTTCATTTTGTTTGGTATCTTCTGTTACCTTATTTACCATAGCAGATTTATCAAAGGTAACATCCCTGCTGAATATTACTTTCTTTGTCGTAGGACACCATAAGCGATATCCTTTGACTCCAGAAGTAATCCCCATAAAAATAGCCTTCTTTGCCCTTGGATCCAATTTTGACTTTGTCACATGATAATATGCAGTTGAGCCAAACACGTGCAAAGAGTCATAATCTATAGCAGGCTTTCCATACCATTTTTCAAACGGTGTCTTGACATCAATAGCAGCAGATGGTAGACGATTAATGAGGTGACATGCATATGTAATTGCCTCAGCCCAAAATTCTTTGTCCAAGCCAGCACTGGACAACATACACAGTACCTTCTACAGCAAGGTCTTGTTCATACGTTCTGCCATTCCATTCTATTGTGGCGTATGTCTGACAGTAAATTATCGGACGATGCCATCATTTTCGCAGACCTTATTGAAATAATCATTTTTGTATTCACCTCCATTATCTGTGCGAATACAATTGATCGTCCGGCCTGTTTGATTCTCCACCATTGTCTTCCATTTGAGAAAAATTCCTAGCACTTCATCTTTGCTCTTCATTGTATACACCCATACTCTTCGGGAAAATCATCAACAAAGGTTACAAAATAGTGCTTCCCACCCAATGAAGGTGTTTTAGAAGGACCCCAAACGTCAGAGTGTACATAAAACAAAATGCCTTTAGTATTATGGATTGTTGTACCAAATTTAACCCTTGTCTGTTTCCCTTTGACACAATGCTCGCAAAACTCCAAGTTGCAAGTCTTTACCCCTTTCAACAATCCTTGATCTGATAGAGTTTTCAAGGATTTTCCTCCAGCATGTCCCAAGTGCATGTCCCATAGCCTGGTTGCTCCTGCCTGTTTGTCGTCACTGGACGTCACTGTCGCTATTCCAATAACTGTACTACCACAATAGCGGTACATGTTATTATTTTTCCGATTAGCCTTCATTACCACTAGTTCACCAAAGCATACTCTCATCACTCCATTTTCTGCAACGATTTTGAACCCTTTTGGTTTTAGCGCTCCCACAGAGATGAGATTCTTTTTCAAATTTGGTATATATCAAACATCTATTAATGTTCTGATCATTCCATCATGGTTCCTTAATCGTATTGAACCAATGCCATATGAGATAAGAGGTTTGTTATCCGTTGTGTGGATGACTCCATATTCTCCTTCTTGAAATTCCAAGAACCAGTCCCTATTGGGACACATATGATAGCTACAAGCCGAGTCCATCAACCATATGCCTGATGATGTTGATGACTCTATTGTAACTAATGAGAAGTCTGAATCATCATAATCAGCTACATTTGAATCCATAATGGCCTTTCCATTGTTATGTTTGGCCTTATTCTTCAACTTCTGACAGTCTTTCTTCTAGTGCCCCTTTTCTCGACAAAAGGCACATTCATCTTTGCTGGGTTTAGATCTTGACTT
>MU675777.1:11105-30174 GCA_026770625.1 Nicotiana glauca
AATATATATATATATATATATATATATATATATATATATATATATATCTTTCCTTCTAAGTTGTTCATTCTCGCTGGCCCGAGGCCGCCTTAGCGTTTATCATTTTCTTATATGTTCTTCACTACTTTGCTCAATATTGGTAACATAGAGATTTGCTTAATCATATCTCCGCCCGTTACCCCATTCCCGATTGCCCTCAGTAGCTCGATCTCGGCTCGAACCTCGACCCCGAGTTCCCCATCGACTGACTTTGCATCCGAGCAACATACCCCTTTGGTTTGGTTACTGCCTCGTTTTAACTCGCTTTTTTATCATTATACTTCACGTTCTTAGTATTAACTGCTTTAACAACTATCTCTGGAATAGAGCACGTATTTTTAGAATCTCATTTACAAATTTAATTATTGTTACCATTTTCACGGTAAATAGTTTGGCACCTCCCGGGGGGTTAAAAATAATAGTGATTATTTTCTTGCTAGTTTCGTTACACGAACACATGTTATCTTTCACACTTTTTCTTGCCCAAGATCTTTTGGTTTCAGGTTAATGTCCGGCTTGGTAAGCAAATTCGAGAACGACTACCCTGAAAATCATAGAGAAAATAGTATGGCTGCTCCAACAGTTGACGCGATACTGTAGGACCCCGATAACGCATCTGGATCGGTTCAAGTGGATGCGGGCTTGCAAGGCGCGCAACAGGTCAATGAAGTCTCGCGTACCAATGATAGCATACAGAGTGTTGACCAACATGAAGCCCAAAAAATCCCGGCCTGGGTAGAACAGGAAGGTAGTCTTCATGTTAGTTTTGAAATATTGCAGGCACGACGGTTGGCTATTGCTCGGCTGTAAAGTCGCCCGGAGACTCCCAACGTAGTAGTGCCGGAAATATCTCCTCACGTCGAGCTAGTACCCGAGAGATCAAGTAACGACAGATCGGTAATCGACCCCACCACAGTGAGGATGCTTGGGTATCTCTTCGAAAGGATCGAATCAGTTTCATGAAAGCTCTTACAGCAACCGGCTCCCTAGGAAACAATCCTAGGACTCGCTTTACAGAAATCCGAAATGCCAAAACTCCCTAGGTATGATGGGACCTCGGATCCCTACAGGAGCACCACCACTTACGCATGCTCATTCAGAGGTAGCGATCTTCAAGATGATGAGTTCGAGCCGGTCTCATTGAGGAAATTTGAAGAAACTATGATGCAATACCACTGCCTGGCACCTAAACTCACGGGCTCGCTTACCATTCCAGCGTGGTCCTCCGCGAAAGCACGCGTCGATGCTATCAAAGCAATGCTGAGAGGGCCCGATACAGAAGAAGAAATGAAATGTCACGGGAAGCCGCATCCCATTCCCTGATAGGACGAATGAGATGGATCCCAGTTTCGGATAATCGGGTAACACATGCCTTCACCCAAAGCCTAAACGAAGCGTGCCCAACTACTCCAAGACATTTCAAGCGAAGCCTGATTAGATACCCAGCCGAGGCCTAGTTGGATGCCCACACCCGGCACCATCCTCGAATCGGGCCGTGGACAACTGTCCGGGAAACTCCTCGTGTTCGGTATATCCAAGCAGACTCTTGACAAAGAAGTTGATGCCAAACGGATGGAGGTATCATCCGTACGCTGTGAATGGAAGAAACGACTTGAGATGCAACCCACCTCGCAACAATAGGTAAATTGCCCAAGGACAACATCCTCGAGGAACCTCCAATGGAACCAGATTCAAAAGGCACAACTAGCAGGAAAACCCCGCTTAGCCGAGTAGGATTTCATCATTGCTATACCAAACATCGTGATCACCATAAGAGAAACCAGGAATGCCAGGCAGTTCAGACCTATTCAACCAAAACACCTTCAAGAGAATCATGGCCCGGCACGGGAACCACATGGCGCACACAGTCACTGGCTCAAAAGAATGACAACTATGCTATTCAATAGAGGTCGCCAGCAAATACATTGAGCAGTCATAATCGAATCCAGCTCCAAGGGAGGAAGGAGATCGGTAAAAACGAAGATGACAAGCCATGGCGTGTTTCCACGACAGTAAAGGGGCACCCTTTAAAGATCCATAAAGTGAAGAGAGAAAACACTCATCGCTGGGAAAAGACGGGTCCAGGGAATATTCTTAAAGGACACCCTTGCATCCAAGGGAGGGGACGCTGAGACTTTGCCTCGGCCTCATATTAACGCATTGGTAACCCCCTCCCTTATTTAACCTATTTCAAATAAAGCATGTATTTATGAGTACAGGTGGTTCGACCAACTATACCGACGGTGTCAGGACAAAGCTAATAGGACAATTCGGACTAACAAGCCAAATCACTCCCATGCCTCGAATCTTTGATGGATTCCAGATGCCGATCACCACAACAATTAGGGAGGCCGCTCCCTCTATACAGCCTACCTGAGCTCGGACTGGAACACCGAGCCCGCGAAGCACAGACATTTTATTCAGATGACAACGGGCACGCCGCCCAGAGGTGACTCCAACCTAGCTCTGCCAAAGGGATGAAACCCCTCGACAAAGGTGGGATTAAAGTACTCGACACGAAGTTACACGCGACGAGAGGAAATCCCTCACCGTATGACCCATTACCGGCATAGATTCCTCTGCCCTCGAAGGGATCAAAGGGTAAGTAGAACCGCATCTTCGGCCAAGCCTGGTCGAACATAGCAAAAGGCTGTATCGGGGCTCGCACCTCGAAATTTTGCCTATGCATCCCGCAGCAAGGAAGAACTACTCCGCTCCGTTGTCGTTTCTTTTCTTTTACTAACATGTATGTAGGTAGGCAGCCGAGGCATTCAGAAATTCCGAACTCCACTCGGAGATCTGAGGCCTCTGCGGGACCCGCCGAGCGCTCTTTCCTTAACCGGGTTTCCAACCTAAAGAAGGTCCTGCCAACAAAGATTACTAGCGGAGCAGCATACCCACAAAAGAGAGATCCAACGAGATTGCAGTCCTTTCTTCTACAGTCAGACAACGTTCGATGACCTCCTCTTAAGGACACCATCCCCTCGGAAGGGCCAATAAAGGGCAGGCTAAATTCTAAAAGAAAATCATGTAAACAGATCAGATAATCAGAGGAGCCGCACCCATACAGGCCGAGCTCACAACAATGGGACAATATGTATTTACAACATATATTTATGCCAAGCCATACGTATTTCGTATTTCGAAAAAGGTGATTTCAACATACTTTTCATCGAATGCGTCCCGAGGTACTCGGAGACTTAGCAACGACAATTCGACACCTGCGCGACCCCAAGGTTGAAACTCCGGGCTTATCAAGACCCTATAAGGCAACTCCAAGCTCACGAGAACCGATCTTCAGGCTTAAACAAACTCAATGACTCAGAGACTGCCATTAACTGCCATACGACTGGAAAATGCGAAACTGTAAGACCCCTAGAGGGCAGCCTCGGCGTAATCAGATATATCCTACAAGCTATAAGATCTCAATAGGCATGACAAAGTATATGACCTTAATAGGCATGTCAAACTGTAAGACTTCAACAGGCATGAAAATCCCGTAGTTTAGGCTATACGTCGCATTTGTAAGAATCCCTAAAGGGCATACCCTCGATGTAGATGCCTAAATTGTGACTTGGGAATCAAAAATGGCTATGACCAAACGTATATGACTACAGTCAAAACGGCTGATACAGCCAAAATAATGCAACTCGAGGATGCCCGATTGTTACTAACAATCGTAGGCCACTACTCCGATTATACTTCGGAAAGAACCGGTTAAAACAGGCTTCCCTTAACAGGCAAAAAATGAGCTCCGACCACGTCGGCTCCAAATCGCAAGAGCATTGATCTACTCGACCTACGAGCTATGAACCTTACGAGGTGCTCAAAATATCGTCGACAACAACTTGAAATTGAGGTTCTTCTAGAATCGACGACAGGTCAGGCAAAAATACTCTAAAAGACCTTAACGAGCAGAAATAAAGCCTAGAAAAGACCCACGGGCAAAAATAGTATTAGAGCCATTGTCGCCAGCTAAGCAAGCCTACGGGACTCATATTGAAAGGTCTCTACGACCAAACATCGCAAGAGCCATTATCGCCAGCTTGAAAATTGACAACTTAAGGATTAAAATTAGCTCGAATCGTAACCCGATTTGGAGATCGGATCCAAAATAGTTAACTATGCAAGCCTCCGGGCCATACACTAAAAAGTATCAACGACCAAACGACATAAATGCCACTGTTGCCGGCCGAAAACTCCATGAAATTTGAGGGTCGATTGTAGTTCTAGTCGCAACGCGACTCGGAGACTGGATTCGAAAAATTGCAATATGCCTAAGGGCAAGGCATAAAAGCCTCTATCTCTAGCCAGAATCGCAAGGAAATATAAGGATCGATTACAGCTTGAATCGCAACGCGACTCGGAGACTGGACCTAAAAAATTGCAATATGCCTAAGGGCACAGCATAAAAGCCTCTATTGCCGGCCAGAATCTCAAGGAAATTTAAGGGTCGATTACAGCTCAAGTCGCAACGCGACTCAGAGACTGGACCCAAAAATAATTAAACTACAATATGCCTAAGAGCACTACTCAAATGATATCGTCTTCAATCGATTAAATCTCCAAGCCACGCGCCCGCGAGGTCACTTCAACCCAGAGCACAAAGAGCCATCATTATTTGCCCATGCAGACAGGAAAGAGGTTGAGGATCAATTAAAGCTCGAGTCACAACGTGAATCAGAGACTGGACCCAAAACAGTTGGAGTAGCGAACGACCAAGGGCAAGAGATAAAATCAAATACTACCTGCCACACGGGCATAAAAGATTCAAAGGCAAGAAGGCTCGAGGCAAAGCCCGGCTCGAGGACTAAGCCTGAGCAGCCAGGCCAAGCACGGAGGCCCCGACACCTGCTCACGTCAAAGATCACGCTTAAGAGCCCCCGATCTGTCTCATTGGTTCTGAATCTATGAGGACCTTACCAAACACCAAAACCAATTTGCTCGATTGAAAGCAACGACAGAAAAAGGTACATGAGAAATAAAGCTTCAAATTCCTTCATATATATTACATGAGCGAAAAAACGCATTCTCCACCTACAGGCATGCCCTACGTATATCAAAGACAAAGCGACAAAATGGCAAAATCTACACTCTGCGCTAACAGCTCGTCAAATTTTCCCTCCGCAATGTCAACAAGAAGAGATCAAGCGCCACGCTCGTCCGCCCTTACTCGAGCTAATTCCTTCGAGAGAACGAAGCCCCTTGCGTCGACCTGCTTGAGTACCTCTCTCCGGGATCTACAACGAACATATTCCTCGATCCTCTTCTCCCGATCGAGGGCTCGCTTCAGCTCAGCTTGGGCATCAGCAACATCTTTCACACGAATCGCCATCTCACGATCAGCCTTGGTTCGACTTAATGTCGCTTCTGCCCCGACATCAATTCTCTCGGCTCTAACCTTCGAGAGATCAGATTCAAGTTTCCCAATCATATCCGCTTGAACTTTGGCGTTGTTGCAAGTCAAGCTGAGTTGGACCTCGAAGGTAGGGACCTTAGCCGAGGCACTCATCTCCTCTAAAGCTCGAGCCTACACTTGGGCCCTTAGCTCTTCGCAAGTAGTTCTGACGTGGTTGACGTCGCCTTTGAGGTATTCCAAGGCCTCCGCCTTTTTCTGCAACTGATACGGTAAGAGGAAATTATCCTTAAGTTTAGAAAGGAGCAAAGCACGTACTACAGGAAATTACCTACCCCATCAAATAACTCTCATAGTTTGAGCTCCGGTACACCTCATATCTTCAATACTGCAGCTCAACTTCCTCCTCCTTGTAAAGAAGCCTAATGGATTCGCCCTCATCCAGAATTTTCTGGAGCTTGGCCCCTTGACGGAGCAACTCAGACCTAAGCCTATCACAGGCCTGCATAAGAAAGGCTCAATAGAGGGAGGAGGACACGGGATGCAAGGAAACTGTACATAAACTCGCCACAAAGTAAAGCCGATGGATTTCCTCGAAATCAAAACACACTCTGGTTGATCCTACCCGTGTGACCCCAGAAGAACCGACCTCGGGCATAACATGTTCACCCAAAGGAACCTTTGGCCAGGAATCAGGCACTTCGGGAGAAGCAGACTCGGGCGATGCCACATCCTCGAAAATGTGAGCCCGATCAGCACCGCTAAAGGCGTCATCGCACCACGGGTGTCGATACCTCTTATTGCTATCATCCCCCGGCTTGGAGGCCAACGGTTCTTTCCCCTCTTCGGAAAAATATTGCCTTGCCCCAAGGAACCACCTAATATCTGCAAATGGCAAATCCAGTACAAATGAAAGGGAAAGTGTTACCTCGAGTATACGAAGGCAAGGAAAAGGCAGCATACGCACACACCTTGGTATTGTGCTCCCTATCTAGCACGAAGCACAGCTCGCCACCTGCGCTCGTCGCAGGACGAAGGGGTCACCAGCCTCCGGACCCAGCCGAGCAGATCATGGACTTCACTCGGCATCCATGAAGTTACTTCAGCAAGGGAGACAACATTATTACTCTAGTGGTTTTTGCTATATGCGGAATCTGAAAAAGTGACAAGTGCCTCACTCACGTGCATGATTCCACCCTTCAAGAAATAGCAAAAACTTCACAGGGATAATATCGGTCGTCCGAACTCGGACAAAACAACTAGACCACTCTCGATCCCCACCTTCCTCGTCATTAAAAATGAAGGGCATGGATGAACAACACCTCAGAGTTAGCAGGCCTCGATGATGAAAGGGTCGATATAGCCTGACAAGATGGTCAAGCATGAATTCAAGCCCGGCCTTCTTCACAAAGAATCTCATCATCAATGCCGTTTGCCAAAATGACGGATGAATCTATGCCAGGGTAACTAGATACTTTAAGAAAAAATAAGCACAACCCTATCAGGGGGGACAAATGCGAAAGGGTATACGTGCACGCTCAAGAACCCATCAGTGGAGTCTGTGATGCCCTCATCTGGGGAAAGCACCTGTAGTGTTACCCCCTCGCTCCACCTGCAGTACCTCCTTACCATCTCCAAGTGTTCCTCTCTTATCATGAACGCCGTCTCCAAAGCGAAATCCCTCAATTCCTGAGCACCAGGGGCAGTGCCCCTTGTCATATGCCGGATCGGCTCCGAAGTGGTTCCCGTGACTACGGTGAAACTAACAGGTCAAGGTAAGGGCGCACACCAACGCTTTTTTTGCCTGAAGAAATGAAATACCTTGTGCAAAAGCGGAAAGGCGGCTATCTATATGTAGTAAAGTCTTGCCTAGGAGCTGAAGATGCCCCACATATATGCAAGAAGCATCAACGATTCCTTGCCCAAGGCAAGCCCCAGGAAGCCAACAACCTTGATGCAAATCACGGGTCGATACCCGATATAGAAAGCATCCTCCAACGAGAAGTTAAGACTCGAAGGGTCATTCGTATCATCTTCATGCTCGAGGCAGAACTGTACATCAAGAGCCCTCGGCCCAAAGAAGTTGGGCCTCGATGAGATTTAAATGCGGACACTTGATGCAAGGCAGGCACCTGGTCTCGTGATCCCCTCTTCCTGAAAAGAGGAATAAACACAGGAAGCTCCAATCACGAAAGCTCCACGAAGGCCCGAGGAAGCGCCCAAATACAAGCAAACTCCTCAGTAGAAGTCAATCCTATACATTCTAAAGGGGTTATCTACATCAAGATCAATAGGGACCCCCGGGTATCCGAAGATGATCTTCATCTGGGATAACATTCTCGAAGGCCCCGGAATTTGACGTATGATCTCCAAACAACTTGGAGGGCCTCGATAGCCCGGACCTACCAGATTAATCCAAGATTGGTCTGAAGTATGACGATGGGTCGAAGGAGGGCCATGCTGATCAGGAGAAGATCAGAATGAACACTCGCGCTCAAGTCAGATATCAGCGGCCAACAAATAAGATAATGAATTCAAAGAGCCTCGAAGGGCATGGGAGCATACAGAAACAAAACAAAGTAAGGAAAGCAGAAGTCAGCAAAGTATATTCTTATTCATAAAAATTTGCATAGAACAGCCCCTGAGGGGTCGATACATATAATTACAAAAGCCTACAGGAGTCTACACCTAAAGCGGAGGAATAAAAGGATGTACATGTGATGAAACTCGGATGTCCGGTCTGCCCTCGAGAATCCATTTTCGGCATCAGCATCCACGGGCGCTGCACCCTCGAGCATGTATCCTCGAGGGTGACTCCTTCGACCTCCACCTCCCATAGGTTCCCAACTCAATCTCCCGAGGGATCCCCGCCAGAGAAGATGAAGAAGAGGAAAAGGAGGGATGCAGAGGAGGCAGAGAAAAGAGACATGGCCCACCGAAGTCAAAAGTTGAAGATTCGACGGGCCTCAACCTCAATGGTCGATAGTTCCACTTTATCCCATTGGAAAGAAAAAACCCGAGGGATGAAGTGCCCCACTAGGCCTAGGTAAGAGAGTGAGCAACAGTGCATAATCCGAACAGCTCTCTATATAAAAGGGAAATTGGTTCCCCGTCCCTCATCACCTTGGGCCAGCAGCAGAAGCAAAGGCCAGCATAATGACGACCATAGTAACAGCGGGACAACATGTTTATGTTCAACGAAGGAAGGCCACGGCAGAAGGCCACGATGTAGTCTAAGGGAGCTCCTCCAAATGGCCTTGAGATCATAAGCCTCTAACATGATTTTCAAGGGTAAAAGAAGATGATAAAAAGGAAAAGGCAAACAAGCCAACGAAAGCATTGAGATAGGGAAACTGAAGCCACGACACCCCCATTTATAGGGGACAATGACACGGTCATCGTGGCTTTGGAAGATTGACCGATGAATGCAGTTAATGCATCCATGGAAAATTGAACCGACGGCGGTACCTGTACCTTAGGAAGTAAGAATCAGGAAGTGCAAAGAATGAGGTCGAATAGCACAAACCATTGGATGTCCAATCACTGGGAAGCTTGTGCCAGAGGTTGCATCATTGATATGGAGTCACCAAAAAGAGCTCAAAGAGTCGAGTGTCAGAATCATTTTCCATCTCTTCGGTATGGGAAACGCGGAGACTATCTCTATGCGACAAAATCAAAAGACTTGATTTCTCGCTATCAAGACATTTTGGAAGCATTCCCCGGGACCCCGAGGGCGGGAGGCCGCGATCGATTTCTTGACCTCAGGGCTCGTCAAAGCCCGACTTGGAGGAAATAAAGAACGAAGCCAGGATAGAGGGGGAAGCCCCCTAGGCACATGACTATGTCTGACAGGCTCGGCCTACCTAGAGCCTATGTTGAGGCATCGTGTCAAGCCTTCCCATCACCGTACTTTGTTATTAATCTCCACATACTTGTAGCCGAGTCTCCCCTCCTATATAAAGGGGACTCACCCTACCTTGTAAGGGACTGATGTTGCTCCATTTCTCCACAAGTGAAATAATATCTCTCTCTCTCTCTCTCTCTTTCCTTCTAAGTTGTTCATTCTCACTGGACCGAGGCCACCATAGTCTTTATCGCTTTCTTATTTTTTATTCACTAATTTGCTCAATATTGGCAACATAGAGCTTTGCTTAATCATATCTCCACCTATTATCCCATTCTCGATTTCCCTCAGTAGCTCGAGCTCGGTTCAAACCTCGGCCCCGAGGTCCCCGTCGACTGACTTTGCATCCGGGCGACAAATCCCTTTGGTTTGGTTACTGCCTCATTTTAACTCGCTTTTTCATCATTATACTTCTCGTTCTTAGCACTAACTACTTTAACAACTAGCTCGGGAATAGATCACGTATCTTTAGAATTCCATTTACAAATTTAATTGTTGTTACCATTTTCACGGTAAACAATCTACACTTCAATTCCTATGTAACACGAGGAAGACAAGCTTACAACATGTCCCACACAAATGGCTAGATTTGTTGCAATTGTTAGAGAATTATACTCTAAGATTGAAGATGACTAAGGTGTTATAGGAATTTCCTACTCAAGGATGGATAAAAGTCAATACTAATGGGGCATTAATGGGCAGCCCAGGTAAAAGCTCGATTGGTTTTGTTTTAATAAATGAAAAAGGAGATGTTAGATTTGCAGTGGGGAAGGAGATTCAGGAAGTTACCAATACTGAGGATGAAACACTTGCTATTCTTGATGCTTTGAAGTATTGTACTCATCATGGCTATACATAGATTTTGGTATAAACATACTCGATGTTGATGACAAATGTAGTTGAAGGCACATAGATTGCACCTTGGACTGGACTCTTTAGCTAATTATGTTCTAGATGATGGCCACATAGAAGTACATAGTTTTGATCAATTGGAGGTACAAGATAAAAGGATTATGAATAGTGATAAACGACAATGTCCATACCTAAGAATAAGAGCTGCAAGGAGTTAGGTGGAGAGGAGGAAAATAGTAGTAGCGAGATGGGGAAGGTTAGAGCCAGTACCTTGGTTCACCATGATCAAGTCCTTATGGAGGAGATCATGGTGGACATTTTTTCTACTAACCTCATTTTTTTTTGAAGGAGATGTTACTATACACATGCCTTTCCATTTGACACGAATTTAATGGGTGGTATGAGCACTTTGTGCTCATTCCCTTTAACGAGTGTTGATGGTAAGCATAAGCATGGACTCGAGCTTGGATTTAAGATATCAAAGGAAGAAGCTGGAACTAGACAGTCTTACATTAGCCCTCATGTACATGAAGTAAGTGTTGAAGGTCCAATACTTTAATATGTTGGATGGCAAGGTAAAATCAACAGGCTTTTGTACCATAGCAGGGGCGACACAAGATTTGAAATGCAAGAGATGGATTCCTAGTTCTTTAAATGTCGCAATCTCGCGAGGACTTTAGAGCCAACAAACGGGTATAAGGCATGCATTGTGAAGTGAGAACCCGGTGTATTTCATTACTTCAATAACCAAGGATAGGTTTCATGCAAAAAATTTATTGATTCACAACTGAAGGTCACACGAATTATTGAGCAAACAGTGCAACGCAGACTATGTGTAAAAACAAAAGTGACGCGTACTAATGCACCTATCAACGAGTTGACCACATACATAAACCATGTCATCAAAACATCAAAAGAACATATGATACCGAAAATAAGGCCATGCTTTTAGGATATATTTGCCCGCCAGGACTTGGAGGAATATGTAGCCATGTGTCGTGTACCATGCACCCTACCAAGACCTTTGACATATCTCTATTCTACTCCTATAATCTCTACTCAATGTTTTAGTTAAGGGTTGATCCCTGGTGGTTAAGGTAATAAATTAAAATAGTTAAATGGATCAAGCTAGACAACAAACACAAGTTGACATTTTTACTAATAAGTAATAAGTAGAAACTTTTTATCTTTAATCATTGTCACTAACGCATCTATCTATTTTTCTCAAACTGAATTTAAAATCTTGAAATTTAAATTAAAAATGTAACGAACCGACTGGTCGTTTTACTTTTTAAAACCTCATTCCCCTAGATAAGACTTCCTGTACTTGTTGTTAGTGATTTAAGACTTGCAGGAATGGTTGGTTCGAGATTTGAAAGAGTTTAGGTTGAAATTGGCACACTTGGTTCCTTAAGGTTGACTTAAAATGCCAAGTTTAACATCGATCATTGTTTTGAGTAAATGACCTCAGATCCAGATTTGAAGATTCCAACAGGTTAGTATATTAGTTTCGGACTTGGGCGTATACCCGGATCAGATTTTTGATGACCCGGGAGCGTTTTGGTGCCTAATAGTGAAAGTTGATTCGTTAAGGATTTTGAAGTTCTTAAATATTTGGTTCGGAGTGGGTTTTTGTGTTATCAAGTTTCGAATGAAGTTCTGAGATCGGGAATAGTTTCGTATTGCCATTTAAGACTTGCACGCAAAATTTAGTGTCAATCCGAGTAGTGTAAGTGTGTTTCGTCGTATTGGAAGTAAATTGAAGAATTTGAAGTTCCTAAGTTTGATTCAATTGGTTTTAGAGGGTCTTAGATTTGGCGGTTGTTTCGGGAATTCTGAGGATTCGAGCAAGTCCATTTTATGATTTCAAACTTTTCGGTATGTTCGGGCGGGGTCCGGGGGCCCCGAGCATCAATCGGATGAGGCTCGAGTGAAGTTGGAAAATTTTGAAAGGAGCTGAAGCTCCAGGCACCTGTCATAACCACGCCTGTGGTTGGTCAGTAGCAGGTGCGAGACCACAGAAGCGGTCGAGCCCTCGCAGAAGTGGCCAAGGTAGCCCAACCCAAAAACCGCAGAAGCGGCTAACCTTCTACAGAAGCAGAGCCGTGGAAGCAAAGCCACAGAAGTGGCCCAGCTGGCCAGTGGAATTTCCGTAAAAGTGGACCCTCTTCCGTAGATGCGGTGAGCGCAGGTGCGGCCCAAGACCATATGCGAAAATCACTGAAGGCAGTGACCTTTATTTATTGCTGGTGTTAGCCATTTTGGCTCATTTCCACTCGTAAGTTGTGCGATTTTAGGGCTCTTGAGAGAAGATTTTCACCTAGTATCTTGAGGTAAGTTATTACTACTTAATGTGAGTTTAATACTTGAGTTTTTGGTAGATTAACCCATAAAGATTAGTGAAAAATCATGGAATTAGAGTAAAACCTAGGATTTTGATAAAAAGAAGATTTGACCAGGAAATTTGTTATGGAGTAAAGTAAAAGTCATATATTATTGATCCTTAGGCTATGGGTAACAACTTCCCTCGAAAATTTTCGGAATCCGGGCATGTGGACCCGGGGATGGATGTTAAGAAACTTGTATTTAGGGTTGAGGGATTTCTTTAATAGTTAGAATATGAACTCTTGAGCTTGTATTGACTAGTTATTACCCCGTTTAATTAGTTTTGGATCGTTCAGCCCCAAATTGAGGGTTTGAGCACGTTCTTGATATCGAAAGTAAGCTTTGGAGTGAGGTGAGTCTCCTTTCTAATACATTTATTAGACTGGATACTTACTGGGTACATATTATTTATGTACTCATACTACGCTTCAATACTGTAATGACCCGATTGATCGTTTTGAGTATTTGCATTTCGTTCGATAGTTTGGGGGCACGAGTAGCTCTGTATGATGTATTAAGACTTATTTGGCATGAGTTTTTGAAAGTCGAAAGTTTGAAAGTTCATTAAGTTTGATTTGAGGTACATTTCGTTGTTTCAATATTATTATGTGTGTTTTGAGGCCTCGAGTAGCTCCATGTTATGATATGAAACTTTTTGGTATATTTAGATGGGGTCCCAAGGGGCTCAGGTGAGTTTCAGATAGGTTTGGGTTGTGTTGCGCTCATTTTTCTTATGTTTCGACATCGTTTCTTCAAGCATAAATGGTACTACATTGAACAAATGATCTCTGTTTTTTATTTTTATTAAAGCATTAGATCCGTGTAGTAATTATGGAGCCACAACAAAAAGAATCGTCAAGTTTGGACATCGTATGAGGATTTTATGGTCATTTTACTAAGAATAGGGTTGCCAGATTTTTTAGATTAATTACGAAATTGCCACTGCCGCGTATTTAAAAATCTGCATTATTTCAAAATATTGAAACCAACATATCTCCTTCAATATATGGCCAAATGGAGTGATTCAAGAGTGTAACTTGACTAGAATTTCACAAGAAATCAATTGGAGGTATCAAAAGTGAATTTAGATATCTTTTGGCACAAGAAACGATGCAGAATAGTGTTAAAATAAGGATTTTATGCATTTAACATATTTTGAGTTGGGGATCTCAGAATTGAGCAATTTTTTGAGGCGCTTTTCAGCATATAAATTTGGGTAAGTGTTATTTACTTGGTTTTAATTATATTTCATGAATCTATCTTTGATTTTAGCTTTTGGTTGATGAATTTTAAAGAAGAAATTGAGGGTTTTGGCCTAAATTTCATAATATGAATTTTTAAGTTTTGAACACTGTCACACCTCCTTTTTATGTTTACACCCCGGAAGGGCGTAAAGGAGTTTTTTTATTTAAAGGACAATCGGAACGGGTTTTATTATTAAATTTCAGAGTCGCCACTTGGGAGATTAATGGTGTCCCAAGTCACCGGTTGAATCCCGAACCGAGGAAAAATATGACTCTGTTAACAGTCCGTGAATCAGAAATCCGAGTAAGGAATTCTGTTAACCCGGGAGAAGGTGTTAGGCATTCCAGGATTCCGTGGTTCTAGCACGGTCGCTCAACTGTTGTATTCGATTTTATCTGATTTTAATACATGTTCTATTCTATGTGCCTTTTATTAGTAATCCGCTTTTATATATTTATTTCTTATAAGAATTGCAACGTCGTGAAAATGTATCTCGAACCACGCCGCACCAGTGCGCCCGTGGCTTTTGAAACATTTCGACTTCGTTGAGATTTGGATTTGGGTCACATAAATGTGCACCCGTATTTAGGAAGGTAATATTATTAACATGCGCGCCTAAAGCAACTACGCGTTTATTATTTTTTTGGGAAGACCGTAAAATTCGTTAAACAGTCCTCCCAATTTCTAAATATTTTTTTATATAGCAATTATTAAGGGCCCCGCCTTTTATATTTATTTGGGCGAGGCTCGTCTCATTATTTTAATAAAAGGCCAACCTAAAAGTGACTACAATTTTCTATTAAAGGATTGTCTCTAAAACAAAGGAAAAGTCCTAATTAATTTGTTATAGGAAAATTTCAGTCTGTCGCATAACACAAACAAGTCCAAATGTTGTTTCAGACTTGGGGCCCAGAAGCCCAATATGTACGCTGGATCAGACTTCTCAACAGTAGGCCTCAAGCAGGCCCAATCCGGGCGATGGTGGAACAGGCCTCTTTCACGAGGCTAAGGATCGAATCCCTGAATCAGCAAATCACAATTTGAACATATTACTCCAATTGAATTCAAACTAGACACCCACTGAAACTAGCATGAAACTGTAGCATGTCAATTTGGCGTTCAAAAATCATTTAAATAGCCTATCACACCCTTCTGACCTTAAAAAGGTAAACAATCAATTTACTATCAACTTAGAGTTATCAATGCTATGGCCATTAACTCTGCTAATTATAATGCAAGGTCCCAGTTGCTAATAAATTTAAACGTGCTAATTGTTTTCTTGGATTTTAGTTCATTATCAGAATTCCTATTTCTAGGCTTAACCACTGTTGTGTTCCAATGAGCTTGGGAATGAACAAACTATAGCAAATTAATTATAATGACATGTTGAACCTATAACAAACTAAATTCTACGATTTGTTTAACCAAAATTAACACGCATATAAGCCAAACAAATTAACTGAACGATGGCCTATTGACATCGCTCATTTCAGTCTAAAAATGATAACTCACAGAGTATATTTAGGTACAGATCATAGATTTATTGGTCCATAAACGAATTGAGGCAACACCACTAATTTGATGCAGTTTCAATACCATAAAACTAAATAGATACAAGGCCAAAACAATTAAACAAAGCAAAAGTGTTAGCCAACGTCAAAATGTACTGGCGTTTTCCATTTCATCAAGGAAGTTACAATGTGTACCTGGATTTCAATAGAATAAAGAACAAACAGGAGTCAGCAGTAGCTTAAACACAGCAAGCCAATGGAATTCCAATTAGATCCAAATGAACATCCCAGAAAGAAGTAAATTTGATTAAAATACTCCGGATCTACTCGGAACTGAACCAGGAAGTTTCAGAGCAATTTCAATGATCAATACAGCTCAACCAGATTCGAAATTATACCCAAACCTACTGCTGAAACTAACAGATGACAAAATAGCCTCAAACAGCCTCAATTAAACCCAAATTCACTTGAATTAACCTTAGGAATATCCAGGAAAATTTTAGCACCCAAAAAATATCCAAAATCAGTCAAACACACTCAAAATTACTTGAAAAATCACACTATTGAACCTATGAAAGTTCTGGAACTAGCAGAATAAACTTCAGCAATTAAGAATGAAAATGTACTAGAATTATTTAATGGAATCGTAATTTTTTTTGGATTTTTTTACTGATTTCTATTGTTTTTTGGATTTTTGAAGGTTTGAATTTCAAATTGGAAATCTGAAATTGAAAGAGAGTTTTTGGGAGGGAATTTTTAAGGGCTCAAAACTTGTGAATTAAGGCATTGGGGTGCCTTTTTATAGGCACAAATTGGGGCAGAATATTCTAGAAGTTCCTCACACTTTTTCTCTTTTCTAATTTTCAGATTTCTTTTATTTAACCCTTTATTTTTAACTTGTTATTCAAGTTACTGCACTTCAAATGCAGAAACTTACACTAAGACCCTAGTTGGAATGTTCTAAAAGGTTCTACCATCATCTACCCTATTCCCATGCCCTTGTGAATGTCTATAGTACCCTTATTTACATCTTACAATTACTAATTCTAATGAATCTGCCATTTTTCTATGCCCAAATTACCCCTGATGTTTCCATGAAATCACTAACCAAACTCAAAGATATTCAGCTATCCAGAATCAATCTTACAATGCTCATAATGGCCCCTATCTAATATTAAACTGGATTGATACGCTAATAACACTAATCAAATCAATAATTAATTATCACTAATTAACACAAATAATAGCTAATAAACCACTAGGTATTAAAACTAAAGCAATATTAGGAACTAAATGAATCTGAAACAATTTCCAAGCAAAAACAATGAGAATTCAATTTATCTACCTACGTCAATAGAACAATTATTAAAATCTGAATCGAACTAATACCTAGAATCATAATAGAGCATATAATAAAGACTCAGAAATCAAAATATTGAAACAATGTATCAAAGCGGATTAAAAACGGATTTAAACAATCAGACATAATGAAATTAAAACTAAAATTAAAATTGAACAAAATCAAAACTAAACCGAATCGGAAAACTTACTGATTTATGCTACAACCCTGACTGAAATTGGTAAATGGATTTTGATTAATATTACAGGTTTATTTTACCAAAAATAAACTTATAATATTAATCGAAATCTGAATTACTCGGAGCTCCAGGCGAACTAAAATTTGAACCAACCCTAGATGTGGAATTGGAGGCAGCCTGGTGAGATTCGAGGGAAAATAATCCCAAATTTGTGAAGAGAAGGATGAGGAGACTATATGTTAAAGATTTGGGGTTGTTTGGATGAATTCGTGATTTGGCAGGCAATTTGGATCGATTATTCGAGGCGTTGGGTTATGATTCGAGGAAGACTAAGCACAGGGGTGGGAAAAGGAGGGGAAGGTGAGGCTATGGTGTGAACTTGGGGTTGAACGGACGCCGGCCGCCGCCGTAGGCGATTTTCGGCGGCGGAGCTGGGCGGAGCTGGCAGAGATGCAGAGATACGAGGAAGATGAATGTTTGTATAGGTTTTGGTTTCATTTTTAGACAATTTTATTAGAATAGGGAAATCAATGGGAGCCGTCGGATGGGAAGCAATTGATGGCCAGGATTGAATTGTCAAACGTTAACTAAAAAACGACGTAGTACCACCTCCACACTACTCGTTTCGAAGGTCTCAGAGGCATGGGGTTGAACCGGGTATTTGGCATGGTTGGGCTGGCCTGGGGTAGAATGGAAGGGATTTGGCTTGGGTTAAGTATTTTGATTTTAAAACGGCCCAACTGGGCAGCCCATCAATTTTAATAAGCTCCCCTTTTCTTTTAATTCCTTTTCATTTTCTCTTTATTCAATTTTATTTTTGTTTTCATTTTTTGTATTTTTTTTTGTATTTTCTGATTTTATTAAAATACTAAACCAAAGCCCTAATTCAAAATTAAATTATTTAAATTGTAAAAATTATTTAAAGGAAATACTATTTAAAGATAAATGCAACAACAAAGTGCCAAGAAATTATTTTTGTGATTTTCTTTTAAATTTGTTCTAAAACAAATTAATGCCTAATTATTACTAAAATGAAATTAAATCCCTAAATGCAAGATGCGTATTTATATTTTTCGTACGAATTAAGATGCACAGATAAAATGCAACAATTACCAAAAATGACACAAAATTCACGAAAAATTGTAAAAATAAAGAAAAATTATTTTGTTTGAAATTTTTTGGGAATAATTCATATATAGGGCAAAAATCACGTGCTCACAGCTGCCCCTCTTGGCCCGGAAACACGAAGAGTTTTCGTGCAAAGACAAGTGAGCGAAAAATAAGCGATTTTTGCACGTTCAAATATTCCGTTGTGAAGCATTTTGAAAAGTTTGACCGCACCCTGCTTCAGAGGTTGCCTACATATCCTGGGCTAAACAGGAATCGGGTCAGTGTAGTTCGGGAGTGTCTGGTAGCTGGGACTACCAAGAGCTGTGATTTTACTGCTGTTGTGCTGTTACTGCTTGCTGACCTCCTTATTACACCGTGGTAAAACAAAAGAATCTAATCTAAGCTATGATCTAGTAATTACAAAAGATCCTATCTACGTCTTCAAACTTGCTCTTGTGTTGCCTTGAACTTGTATCTCGTGTTCTTCCAATGGAATTCTTGTTGTTGTCTTGGCGATGTTTTGCCATTCTTTCTGATGTTGCTTGATTACTATAATTTGAAATATGGGTCCATTCTTCAGGTGAACTCTTGCTTACGATGCTTGAAAGGTATTCCCTTGTTCTCCAAGTGGGCTCCTGCTTGCGATGCTTGAAAATGTGTTCCCTTGTTCTCCAGGTGGGTGCCTGATTGCAACAAAATAGACAAACAAAGAAAATTTTTCTGCCCCAGTCTGTTGACTGGGTGTATCGTGTTATAAGATATTAAAATTTTAAAGGCTAAAATTTGGATTGTACTTCCCTTGTTTTCCAGGTGGGTGCCTGCTTGATGAAGCTTGAAATGTATTCCCTTGTTCTCCAGGTGGGCTCCTGCTTGCAACAAAATAGACAAACAAAGAAAATTTTTCTGCCCCAGTTTGGTGGCTGGGTACAGCATGTTATCAAATATAAAAAATTTAAAGCTAAAATTTGAATTGTACTTCCCTTGTTCTTCCAGGTGGGCGCCTGACTGCTGAAGCTTGAAATGTATTCCCTTGTTCTCCAGGTGGGCTCCTGATTGCTGAACTTGAAAAGTATTCCCTTGTTCTCCAGGTGGGCTCCCGACTGCAACAAAATAGACAAACAAAGAAAAT
>MU675778.1:13896-29963 GCA_026770625.1 Nicotiana glauca
ACAGTTGAGCGACCGTGCTAGAACCACGGAATTCGGGAGTGCCTAACACCTTCTCCCGGATTAACAGAATTCCTTACCTGGATTTCTAGTTCGCAGACTGTAACAGAGTCAAACTTTCCTCGGTTCGGGATTAATTCGGTGACTTGAGACACTATTATATTCTCAAGTGGCGACTCTGAAAATTTTAAATAACTAATCCCGTTCCGACAGTCCTTTAATTGGAAAAACTCTTTTTATTATACCCTTCGCGGGGTGCAAACCGTAAAAAGAGGTGTGACAACAGTCAAAAGGAAAAAGAATAAAAATGGATCAAATTGTTCTCTCTAAATGCAATTATTTTAATACTCCCTCTGTTCCAGTTTATGTGAACATATTTTCTTTTTGGTCCGTTCCAAAAAGAATGACCCCTTCCTAAATTTGGTAACAATTTAGACTTACAATTCTAACCTTAATGAGAAGCTTTTATAACCACAAATACTCTGGCCTCTTTTTGCTTTGTTTAGGACCACATATTTCAAAAGTCTTCAACTTTTCTTAAACTCCGTGCCCAGTCAAACAAGTTCACATAAATTGGAACGGGGGGAGTACTATATAGTACACATATGAAGAATAAAGAATAAGTTTGCTGAAAAAAGCAGAAACAAAGGCAATATTAGAGTATACCTGAGTGGCTTTGATAACAGCACCACGGGCCAAATAAAGAGTCATTCGACTAGTAAGATTAAATGGACCAGTCAAATATACACCAGCGGGTACGTAAAGCAACGTTCCACCCCTCCTCTTCAAGTGCTGAATTCGAAAAATTGCTTCTTCAAACGCTTTTGTATTCAGTGTCCGTCCGTCACCTACACCTCCATAGTCCAATATTGATATCTTATCATACCTATACTGCATTGGCACTATCCCCGAGCAGGTCTCCATCTCCGCCACGACTGACCAGTTCATCAGAAGCAACATGCCCAAAATGCATAGGAAAATTGATCCAATCCATTGATTCATTGTCCCTAGGTTGAAGAAAACTGGCAAAAAAAATGTACACAAGCTTTAAGTGTGAATATTATGATAGATTAATCAAAACTAAAAAAAGAGGTTTTTTTAATTATAAACAAATCACAAAAACTGCGTCTCAATCCTAAACTAGTTTGGGTTTGCTATGAGAATACTCAATATCCATTTGTTTCCTTACGACTTGTTCTGTTACAATACAACAACAATAACGATCCAGTATAATCCCTAACAATGACTAGTATTGTTCTGTTACAATACTTAATAGTATAAGTTTTATGTGAGCTAATTGTGAATTATGCAAGATTAATCAAAAGGGTTAAGGAAAGAAAAACTTTTTTTTTTATTGTCAAGAGTGGGGGAAAAAGCTCCAAGAATGCTACACCAGGAAATTAAAGAAGAAAAGCTTGAGAAAAACACAACTAAATTAAGCTAAAATGCAGTGAAAATTACAAAGAGAAAGATCCAAATATGCAGACCTTATTCAATATACATGAAAACCCAGTTCAAAGTTCAGAACTTTCATATTGTTAAGCAGAAAAAAAACTAGTTTCTACTGAAAATGCAAATGAAACAAGCAGAAACTAACCCAAAAAAATGCAGTAGAAATTCCAAAAAGATAACTCAAAATAAAGGATCTTGTTAAATGCAGGAAAACCCCAATTTAAAGTCAAGAAATTGTTACTACGAGTATATAATTTAACAGTAGAAAAACAGGTAGTGGAAAGTAAACAAGCAGAAACTAACAAAATGAGGAAAAAAATAATAAAAAGTTGAAATTGGGAATTATACCTGGAGAATGGAAAAGCAGAGGTTTGTCTACAAATAAGTGTCTGGTATTGTATTGAAGAAGAAATAAAGGAAGAGAGAAGAGAGTTCACAGAATTTAAGAGTGTTAAGTTTTATTAATACCCAGCAAAAGCCAGATAAGCGAAGCAACAATAAACGACACAGAAGTGGAAAAAATGACTAAAGAGAGGCACCGACATGAGCTCTATATACTATAGTGTTTCTACAATTTATTACTAACGGATAGAATTCAGGGTCACTTGGTGCATGGTACACAAATCAATGACTCGTAACAATTGCGGATGTATGGTGCTTTTTTTCTTTTTGTGTTATAAATAGAATTAATGTCTATATTTTAGAGATTCTAGGGTTTGTTACTTGCTAGTTAAGTCACATTTTTTCTATAAATAGAGTGGTTCTATTTTATTGTAATTGATCTCATATCAATAAGAATTCTCTTCTCTCTACTTTTCTCTGCAATATTGTTCTTCTTCTTTTATTATTTCATAATACGTTATCAGCACGAGACTCTAACCAATTGAGTAGAAGCTTTGGGATTGAGCATAATGATTGTCAATTGTTCCATAAACTTCCTTCATGATTAAATTTTGGATTTAAGGTAAGTATTTTACTTTATCTTTCTCTTTTAAATTCTTGAAATTCTATAATTTGATTTTATATACAAGCAAAGACAACAAAGTTTGATTATAACTCTAATGTAGTTTGTAAGAAATTACACCCACCTGAAGTGGTAAAATTTCTATGTCTTGCCATGATCAAATTCATGTATGCTTGTGTGCAAAGAATTGAAAATTCGTCCCATTAAATTTGCTCCATTCTCATTCCCTTAAGAGAATGTGATAGCAATATGTGATAAGTCTGAAATAAACAAAAATATTATCGTAAAGGTATCAATGGATGTGAACGTGGCAATAGACGAAATTATAACTGTCATCATTGTGATAATGAGAATAATAAGGATTCTCAAAATAATCCTTCACTTTGTGAAAGTAATATTTGTCATCGATTTGACATGAGCTTTTATATAGCACATACAGATGATTATGGTTCATTCATGATGTGAATGTGACAACATCTGATTTATGAAGACATATTCATTCTTGGAAGAATATGAACGTGCTATTGGTATTGAATATGCCACATTCACCTCTAGAAGGAGGTTTGAGATGATATAAGAAAATAATGTCATTATTATGGCATGAATGGTCATTGGTCACGTACCTATTGTACGCCAAAATATTTTGGTAATGTGATTATTAAAGAATAACATTAATGCAAGAAGCATATCTTGTATATAATTTTGACCATAACCATAATGGTATAACTTTCGCTTTAAAAAATATATTCACCATATGGATGTTGATGAATATAGCCTAGCCCTCTATCTCCATTCGAGTCTGAAGTTCAGCAGCTTTCATCGTTGACGAACACCTGCGCTTGTAGTAGTACCAAATTAATTGAGAGCTTTGGAAGAGCTAATTATTACTATTTTGGAGAAACACAATTGATTACCAATAAGGTATTGTATTGTAGTAAGTCACAAAGAAACTTATTTAGTTTCCAAAGTATACGCGAAAGCGGTATTGAGACTATAAATAAAGAAAAATTTTAATATCTTCTATTACTACAACTTGTAGCGGGATAATATGTATGTGAAAAGCTACCCCATTTATTCTCCAGTTTGTACTACACAAATAAACGAACACCACACTAAAGTGGATATTTATTGATATAAAACTCATATCGTAATAACCTTGGAGTTTATTGATAATTGCACATGTCATGGTGTAAACCTGAACTTTATCAATATTGATAATTTATTCAGTTGGCATAATTGGTTTAGCCATGGTAATTTAAGCATGATGTACAAAATAAAAGAGAATTCGCGTGGGTAAATATTAAAGAACTAGAAAGTTCTTTACAAATTTTCTTACACTGCTTGTTCTTATTAATTAATAGACCAACTAAAATTAGGATTGAATTTCATGAATGCTGAAAATATCAAAGGTGAATATGGGCACATTCACCTGCCATGTATACCACATAAGATGTATCTATGAGATGGTTACATGTGTAATTATTATTTACCCGCAACATGGTCTTTTGCGAGGTAACTTGCTCAATAATTTAATTTCGAGCATAATTTCCAAATTTTCTATTCAAGAAGTTCATCTTGATAAATTGGTTTACATCATGATGATAGGCTATAATTACGTATTTTAGTCGCTTATTACACTCTAATTTCACTACAAAAAAACGGGTAAATTGCGGAGGTTAAAATTGCAGTTTGAGCTTTAATTGCTAGTGTCTTGCGCTAACTGTGTGTTTTATACCATGCAGGAGTGATTCCGAGCTATGTAGATGTTATGGAATGAATTCAAGTGATTTGGAGCTTTGAAGTCTGAGTAAAAGCTCAAGAAATTACGTCGGAATCGTGTTTGGGAGTCAACGGATGATAGTTAGAGCGAACGAAGAATCGAGTAGGCAAATCGCGCACTGTCTAGTAAAATGGATATAACTTTTTGCTCAGAATTTTATTTGGGCTTCACAATATATGGTTAGAAATATAACTCAAATGGCTACAACTTTCATGTTTTACGTATTACCCAATTCCAAATTAAACAGGGTCAAAAACGTGATTGAAACTGCAAATGCGGATCTGGCGCGGACGGAGACAGAATATAACCCAACTAGCGCGGGCTTAGCGCAGCCGCGCTAGTCCAGACAGAAAAACATATTTGAAGGGTACTTTTGGAAGTTCAAGACCAATTCCCTCAACCTATAAAAGGTTTAGTTCGTCCAAACGAGCGAAAAAAATAAGTTTTTAGGGTTTATAACAAGGAAAAAAATAAGAGACACAATAGGAGCAAGGCGGGAAATTCTTATACAAGTTTTTCTTTCCTCTTCCTATTTTTCATTGTTGGTTATGACTTTTAGTATTGTAGTTTTATATACTATTATGAGTAGCTAAATCTTTTAATCTAAGATTTTGGTGAAACCCGTTGGAGGATGAATTGATTGTTATATTAGTACAGTTTTGAGTTGGTTGTTAATCTCTATTTGTTCAACTACGTTTTGATTTTGGTTAATTGAAAGGATCCTCAATTAGCCGTTCCTATTTATTATGTATCTGCTTGAGAGAGAGTGCATATTTAGGTAGTTGTCTGAATAACATCACTCACGGAGTATAGGCGAGAGTCATGACCGAGGGTTTAGAGGTTGGATTAGAGATAACGATATCTCGGGTGCAATCTAAGTGAACTATAATACGAATCTAGCTAGCGTAGCTTGAGAGAGTGCGTCTAGTAAATTATCATAATTGCTTGAGAGAGATTTATGATAGCTGAAGAGTCCATGATTGAGGCAACTAAGTCAACGCTATAAGAAACATATGATGATAGGCTATAATTGCGTATTTTAGTCGCTTATTACACTCGAGTTTACTGCACTTTAATTGAGTTTGAGCTTTAATCGCTAGTGTTTTGCACTAATTATTTGTTTTATGTCTTGTAGAAGCGATTCCGAGCTATATAGATGTTATAGAATAAAATTAAGTAATTTTGAGCTTTGAAGTCTGAGTAAAAGCTCAAGAAATTAAGCTGGGATCGGGTTTGTGGGGTCAAATTTGATAATTAAGAACGAACAAAGACTCGAGGAGACATATTTCGCACTCTCTAGTAAAATAGATATAACTTTTTATTCAGAACTTCATTTGGGCTCCACAATATATTGTTGGAAAGATAATTCAAAGGGATACAACTTTCATGTTTTGCGTTTTTCCAAATTTCAAACGACATAGGGTGAAAAGTGCACGTCCATAGTACAATCGCGCTAATCTAGCGCGGCCAAGGCAGAATGTTAGGGCACTAGCGCGGTCACTAGCGCGTCCAGTAGCGTGACCGCGCTAGTCCAGATAGAAAAACAGATCTGAAGGGTACTTTTAGAAGTTTAGCTCGCCCACAACAAGGGGTGTGCAGCTTTGGAGAGCTGGAGAGGAGCACAAGGAGAGGAAGCAAAGAAGATAGCTCACCATCAAGTTCTTCTCTTCTTCCTTTTTTTTATTTTTACCATTGTTCATAAATTCTTTTGTAGTTTTTATCATTGTTATGAGTAGCTAACTCTTTTAATCTAAGGTTTTGGTTGAACCCGTTGTGGATAAACTTATTGTGATATTAATATAGTTTTGAGTTAGTTGTTAATCTCTATTTCTTCAACTACGTTTTGATTTTGGTTAGTTGAAAGGATCCTCAATTAGCCATGCCTATTTATTATGTATCTACTTGAGAAAAAGTGCATATTTAGGTAATTGTTTGAACAACATCACTCTCGGAGTATAGGCGAGAGTCATAACCAAGGGTTTAGAGGTTAGGATAGAGATAACGATACCTCGGGTACAATCTAAGTGAATTGTAATGCGAATCTAGCTAGCGTAGCTTGAGAGAGTGCGTCTAGTAAATTATCATAATTACTTGAGAGAGAGTTATGATAGTTGGAGAGTTCATGATTGATAAAGATAACTAATTCATAGCTATAAGAAATATACGACTAAGGAAATCTACAACGGGGGAAGCCATTACCTTAGGCCTTTATTCCAGTTGTCTACACTTGCGTATTAATTAACCTTCGTTTTATTGATTCTATTAGCTGTCGTAGTAATTATAACACCACTTGTATTCACAAAGTTTGAGAAGGTTGACTAATAAGAATTTAGTACTTCGATGACTTCTCTCGATACGTTAATTCCCTATGGGATTCGACTCTGGGCATAATGCCCCGGATTATATTTGCAACGCCCACTTAGTCTTTTAATAGACACAGTTGAGCGTGATCAAATTTTGGCGTCGTTGCCGGGGAATTAACGGTCAATTGTAGTTGGAGGAAAATACAAAATTCTTAAGTGTAGTCAATTTTCTTTGATTTCACTCATATATTGAATTTCTTTTATATGACTTGGTACAAAACTTTTATTTTCTTTATTTTAATTTTATTTGTTAATTTGAAAAAAATGGCATCATGGAATTATGAGAATTTGAATGTTGGTAATTTTACTTTTGATCCTCGTTATGCATAATGTGGAGGAAACCACGCAGGACAAAATTATCAAAATATTTCCGAGAGCGAGTTATGTGCACCAACTCAATCTTATGTCTGGAATGTGTGTGATATATGTGGTGGTCAAGATAGTCACATTCATGGTTGTGCTTATATTTCTTATCTCTCCCAATCCCTTACTTTGATGGTTCTTCTTTTTATTGTGAAGTTAATAGGAATGAAGAACTCAGGTATGAGGACCTGAAAGAGATCGAGGATAGGCTAAAGTGCCTTATGGAACAATATGATAAAATACAGTTGCAGATAGGAAGGCAAGAGACAACTACTCACATTGAACCTTGTAAAGTGAATCAAGCTTACATTGGGGATAATAGCCAAGGAGAAAATGAATTGGCTGCAGAAATTGCCATTATAATTGAGGATTTAAAAAATACGAGGATGAGCTAAAGGAGGAGGTCAGAGTACAACACCAACAATCAATTGAACTAGATTTTGAGGATGTCGATGTTGAAGAAATGATCCTAGAGTCATCTAAGGGCGTTGAGGATATAAATTTTGTTGACTCTAGTATCATTGATGTTGAGGATGTTGAAAGTCCTGAAGTTCATGTATTTGAGCGCATTGGTCCACGCTCCAAGCATTTTTCCACATTATGTTTGGATGATGATATAGTAATAGAGTCATCCGAACCAATTGAAGAGTCAAGGAATGAGGAACAAGGTGCATATATTTCGGAATTCTTCTTGCCAGAAAAACAGGACTACATACCTCATCTAAAAGCTAAGAAGTGTAAAATAATACAATGGTTGCTTAGGCCAAGTATATTCGTTCCACCGCCCCATGACCATAATCATAAGCTTGAATCAAAACTCGGGGTTTAATTCATAAGTTCGAGGTGGAGGCAAAAAGTGATTCACGTCGTGTCGCGACTTTAAATCAAGCGCTTGTTGGGAGGCAAACCAATTTTATTTTATTTTAATTTAGTTAATTTTTTTTTATTATTGTATTACTCTTGTAGTGTCAATTTTTGATTTTTAGGAACATGGAACGCAAAACCATTGGAAGGATGCAACAACAAACCATTGGTTGGAACTAAGTGTGAGGTACCCGCACGAAGGACCAAGCTTGGGAGAAGTCTGAGTACCCCATGAGTTGCTAGTGCTTCGGACTTTGGCCTACCAGGGAGTTTCTTTTACCCTCTTATTAGTATGGTGTGCATTGGGGATAATACACAATTAAGTGTGGGGTGAGTAGATCGCCTGGGTGACTTTCCATGATATTTTAGTTGTGTTAGTTTCTTTTGTTAGGTGGTGTAGCAATTCCCCCTTGGTTTTTCTTTGTGCCGCGGTCCTTTTTCAAGGGTTTTGTTTGAATCGGGTGTAGTTAGTTTTGTTTTGTTTTTGTTTTGTTAGAAATGGAGATATTGTGTTGTATTTTTGAATTGAAGTAATATCTCTTGACTTTGTTATGCCTTGAGAATAGTGAGAACTTTGGTTGTGACGCTGAGGCTCAGTTTTTGACTCTTGTATAAGTACCTTAAATTGTATGATTTTAAATTTGCTTAACTGCTTTGACTAGAGTGTCTTGATGAATCCAATCCTGAGTGAGTTAAGTGCCACGAGTGTGAGGTTTGTGTGTTATTCTGTGTATTGCATTTGATACCTAGAACTTGCCCCGTATTTTTGCAAAGCGAAATAATAGTTTTATTCAGTCTAGGAAGTGATATAGGCATTTCTTTGTTGAGCCAGATATGTATATTTTACCCGCTTAATTATTATACATCGTAGTTAACCCATTTGAGCCTCTAATCCTATTTCTTTGGCAACCACATTACCAGTCTTACCCAATTGTTTGAATGGACTATCTATTTGAACCTTTTAACCTCTTATAAGCACTTGAATTGTTATACATTGTGTAAAAGTTAAAGTGTCGGGTGGTTAGTTTGGCTTTTGAGTGGAACTAATGAAATTTGGAGAAAGGTGCACTATTTTGAAAAAGTAAGAGTCAGTTGAAAAAAAAATCATTAACAAGTGGTGACTCTTGATGTAATTGTGCTTAAAGAAGCATGGGGTAATAATATTAATGTGCATGTGGAGTTTGGTTTGACATAAATATGGGGTTTGAATGTCAAAGTATATGTATTAAAGTGCTTAGGGAGGTGTAGTCACTCTTATATCTAAATATATTCTACCTGTCCCGCAACCTACATTACGACCAAATAAAGTCCTACTTGACCCTAGACTGAATGAGCTCGAGTAGTAGAATAGTACACTACGGGCAAGCCTATGATGCATCTTTTGTGCCACATGAATGTTATTTCTGAGAGTGAGTGAATTCTTTCTATCTTAAGTTCCTATGTATTCTTAAATTTTATTGTGTGGAACTACTCTCTTTTGTTGTGTAAGGGCACTTGATCCATGAAGTAAAGGTAATGCCAGTGAACTCTATGTTAGAGTAAATGGGTGAGCTGTGAATAATGCGTGGTACTTGTGAGTCAAATATTGAGATGAAGATGTTACGCTTTTGTGCTTAGTCTATTTTAAATATTCTTGGTTTGATGAGTTAGGAGAATTGCTTAAAAAGGTCGTGTCTATGTAAAGTGTAGTTTGATTGCTCGAGGACGAGCAACATACAACCAAAGAAATCAACGACGGGGGAAATCATAACTCTAGACCTGCTTAATTTAGTCTCCAATCCTTTGTTTCGTTAGTTAATAATTTTACTGCTTTGTAATGTTTGCTAGTTAATTAGTTAGAAATATAAATCGCAATCTTTATAATTTAGAAAATTATTCAATCTTGTCTTCTTGGTGATATTAAACAGATACAGCTAAGCCTTAGTTCCCTGTAAGATTCGACATCGGACTTTTAGACCAGATTATATTTGCAGCGACCAATTATCCTTTTTAGGACTAGAGTTGAGCGTGATCAAATTTTGGCACCGTTGTCGGGGAACTAACGGTGTAGTTGTAGCTGTATATATTGCTAGGTTACGAGTTTGAACTTTTATTTTGTTTTGTTTTGTTTTGTTTTTTTTGTATTTTCTTTTATAACTACCGATTTGAGAAATATGGCATCTTGGAATTATGGGAATTTAGGTGTAGATAATTCTACTATTAATCTCCATAAATATTGTGCAGGAAATCACCCGCGGCAAAATTTTCAAAACGTTCCTAAGAGCGAGTTATGTGCACCAACTCAATCTTATTTGTGGAATGTGTGTGGTGGTAAAAATGGTCACCTTCATGGTTGTGCTTATATTTCTTATTTTTCCCCAACCCCTTACTATAATAGTTCTACCTTTTCTTGTAAAGTTAATAGGAATAAAGAACCTGGGAATGCGGACTTGAAGGAGATCAAGGATATGCTAAAGTGCCTTATGGAACAAAACAATAAGAAACAATTGCACATAGAAAGGGAAGAGGCAACTATTCGCAAGTTGGAGGCTCAATTGAGTCAAGTGGTTGGAGCTTTTAATGCTCAACAAGCCAATATTGAGGATAATATCCAAGAAGAGCATGAATTTGAGGTGTTAGTTGGGGAGGTCAGAGTAGAACATCAACAACCTAGCCAACCACAATTTGAGGATGTCAATGTTGAAGAAGTGAGACTAGAGCCAGCCGAGGACTTTGAGGATATAAATTTTGTTGACTCTAGTATCACTGATGTTGAGGATGTTGAGAGTCCTAAAGTTCATGTGTTTGAGCGCATTGGTCCACACTCCAAGCATTTTTTGACATTATGTTTGGATGATGATATGGAAATAGAGTCATCTGAACCAATTGAAGAGTCAAGGAATGAGGAACACGGTGCATATATTCTGGAATTCTTCTTGCCAGAACGTCAGGATTACATACCTCATACAAAGGCCAATGAGTGCAGAATATTACATTATTTCCTTGGGCCAGTTAGATTCATTCCACCGCCCTATGACCATAATCATAAGCTTGAATCAAAACTCGGGGTTCAATTCATAAGCTCAAGGTGGAGGCAAAAAGTGATTCGTGTCGCGCCGCGACGTTAAATCAAGCGCTTGTTGGGAGGCAACTCAGCTTTATTGCCTTTTTTTAATTGTATTATTTTTGTAGTGTCATTTTTTTATTTTTTAGGAGCATGAAAATCAAAGGTATTGGAAGGATGCAACAACAAAACAAATGACTATAACTAAGTGTGAGGATACCCGCACGAAGGACCAAGCTTGGGAGAAGTCTGAGTACCACATGAACTGCTAGTGCTTCGGCCTTTGGCCTACCAGTTAGTTTCTTTTACCCTCTTGTATGTATGGGTGTGCATTGGGGACAATGCACAATTTTAAGTGTGGAGTGATGAGATTGTCTGGGTGACTTTTCATGCTACTTTAGCTGTGTTTGTTTAATTAAATAAATTTGTTTTTTAAAAGATTGGACTTTTTCTGATGACGGATCTTCTAGACAGTTTTCTTGAGGGAAGTAAGTCTAAAAAAAACCAAAAAGATTTTTTGTTTTGTTTTAGGTAGTGTAGTAACTCCCTCTTGGTTTTTCTTTGGGCCACGGTTCTTTTCCAAGGATTTTATTTGAACCGGGTGTAGTTAGTTTTTTTTAGGAATAGGAGTCATCGTGTTGTATTTTGAATTGAAGAAATATCTCTTGACTTTGTTATGCCTTGAGAATAGTGAGTATTTTGGTTGTGATGCTTAGGCTCGGTTTTTGACTCTTGTATAAGTACCTTAAATTGTATGATTTTAAATTTGCTTAACTGCTTTAATTAGAGTGTCTTGATGAATCCAATCCTGAGTGAGTTATGTGCCACGTGTGTGTGAGGTTTGGGTTTTATTCTGTGCATTGCATTGATGCCTAGAACTTGCCCCGTGTGTTTGCAAAGCGAAATAGTAGTTCTGTTCAGTCTAGGAAGTGATATAGGCATTTCTTTGTTGAGCCAGATAAATATATTGTATCCGCCTAATTGTTATGTATCGTAGTTAACCCATTTGAGCCTCTAATCCTATTTTTTTGGCAACCACATTATAAGTCTTACCCAATTGTTTGAATGGACTATCTATTTGAACCTTTTAACCTCTTATAAACACTTGAATTGTGATGATTTATGTAAAAGTTAAAGTATGGGGTGGTTGGTTTGGCTTTTGGGTGGAACTAATGAAATCGGGAGAAATGTGCACTGTTTTGAACAAGTAAGAGCCACTTGAATTGAAAAATAAAATGTAGTTGTATTGTTGTGAAAAAAAAGTTTTTCTTTAATAAATGGCGACTCTTGTTATAATTGTGCTTAAAGAACTATGGGGTAATATACATTGATATGAAGGTGGAGTTTTGGTTCGACATAAGTATGGGGTTTGAATGTTAAAGTATATGTATTAAAGTGCTTAGGGAGGTGTAGTCACTTTTATATCTAAATGTATCCTACCCGTCCCATAGCCTACATTACTACCAAATAAAGTCCTAATTGATCCTAGATTGTATGGGATCGATTAGTGGAGTAATACACTACGGGCAAGCTTATGGTGCATATTTTGTGGCATATGAATATTATTTCTGAGAGTGAGTGAATTCTTTTTATCTTGAGTTCCTAAGTGTTCTTAAATTTTATTGTGTGGAACTACTCTCTTTTATTGTGTGAGGGCACTTGATTCATGAAAGAAAGGTAATGTTAGTGACCTCTATGTTAGAGTAAGTGGATGAGTTGTGAATAACGCATGGTACTTATTGTGAGCACGTGATTTTTGCCCTAAATGAGAATTACTCCCAAAAAATTCAAAATAAAATAATTTTTGTGTTGTTTGCAATTTTTGTGAATTTTGCGTTATTTTTCTTCTGTTCGCGCATGTCTATTTGTTTAAATTAAAATAAATACCAAAATATATCGCATTTGCATCTAGGATTCAATTCTACATTTAGGAGTAATTAAGTTTGTTTTACAAAAATGGAAAAATCACAAAAAATACGTACTTTGCATTTTTAGCATTTAATGTCAAATTGTATGATTTTATTTGGTATTTAATTATGTGTGATAATTGTTTTTAAGCGTTAATTAGTATTTGTGAGTTAATTGGGGTTTTATAATTTGCATTAGGATTTTGGTTTAAATTTAGAAATTAATTTAGGAGTAAAATAAAGAAAAGAAAAAGAAAAGAGAGAAATAGGAAAGGAAATTGAACTTGGGCCAAATTCAGTTTAATTCTCGAAGCCCAATTCTATCACCCCCAAAACCCATAAGAAATACACCGAACTCGGCCCAGTTCACGTCCCAATACAGTCCATCTCCCACTTAACCAAACGACACCGTTTAAGCGGCTTTCAATCTGGACCGTTGAATCAATCTGATCGAACGATCCAAAGCCTTCCCCACAACCTGACCCGTTTTTCCTAAACCGATCCAACCCCCAACTAACTGAAACGACCCAGTTTTACCCCCTCTTGAGTAATCTTGGCCCTTGATTCCTACTGATCCAACGGATCACATTAATTGGCCATTTTAATATACTCAATACCCTTACCCCCACCCAGGCCGAACCCCTACCTCCTCGTCTCTCTGCAGAGACCAAACAAACCACCCCTTACTCCGCCGCCTTCTGCCCGCCGGAAATCGCCCACGGCGGCGGTCGATGGCCAAACACTTCCATCATCACACCCTGAACTCCTCTCAACCTCCCTGTTCCAACCATCCTACCAGCTTCCGTCAAATCATAGCCTATCGCTTCGAATCATTGAAACCCTAACGCCGCCTCGAAGGTCTTTGGTGGCGGTGCCTTACCCCACACCCCAAACTCACACCCCACAACCACCTCGACTTCCTCATACATAATCCACCATTGTTTTCCCTCAAACGCTATTACATCTTCCGAATTCCCAATATGAGGTCGAGCCTAAAAGACAAGTTCAAACCCGTTCATGTAAAGCTTCTTTTCGTCGCAAAATAGTGTTATTCGCTTGTGCTTAACTAAGGACAGATGAATAATATTATTTTGCGGCTTAAATCGGAGGGTCCATTCAAAGCCGAGTAAAAAATGGTGAGTTTCATTTCCTTTCATTTCATTTCCCATCTTTTATCTTTGCTTTTTTGTTCCTGTATATTTGTTTCGTGTGTTCACACACATGTTTTCTGCTTCACCTCACTTTCTCGACTTCTTTTGATATTTTGATTATCGGATTAATTTCCTTTCATGTCAATTTGTTTTGATTGAGGTAATTGGTTTTTAATTTTAGTCAATTGTTGAAGTTAGTCAGTTTGTCGATTTGTTAGAACATTTCCGATTTTGCAATCAATAAATTGAGTTTGCCCGTATGCCAAAAATTAAGGATTGGTTATTCGCATTGTCTGAATTGCTTGGTCAGTCGAAAAACTTTTAAAATACTTGAACTGTTATTTCTGTTTGTCACCTGAACCTGCTATGTCATTCCCTGTAAGTATGTTTTGGAGCATTGAAATCCTTGGTCATTGTTTTGGTGCTATGTGATTCAACCTGAGTTCAAGCCTAAGCTGTTGTGTGAATTTGATGAAGTGTCATGGTCTGAGTTGAATCTGACATTGGTTTGAATTCATTTTTGGTATAATATTGTTAATTAGATAGTAGTGAGAAGGTTGCATTTTAGTTGAATTCCAGTTCAAAACTTAGGGGAATTGGTTATAGCTGAAATATGTAATATAGGTTTCACAGGTGTTTTCAGTAGTTCACAGTAGATTCAGGGGTATTTTGAGACTTAAAAAATTGGAGAATTGTTTAAATTGAGTGCCCTGCCCACTAAGCTAGTGTACCATTAAAATAAGGCATTTGTGGGGAACAAAACATAATGGGGAGGTAAAGGGACTGAAATGTGCATTATCTATTTTTAAAAAAAGGCACTAAGGATAATGGTTGATTAAGAATTGAAAGAATCTGATGGTGGATTAGGCACTAATTGTATGTGTCACGCCCCAAAATTCGAGGAGCGCGACCGGCGCTCAACCAAGTAAACCCGACTGAGCAAGCCTATTAGATTTTATTCTACCCAAACTATTTCATGAATAAAGAGGAGATGGGCTCCATTACTCATACTTAGTAAGAATTTCATTACCAACTTCCACCTTGTTTCCACTAGCAGCTTAAGACATAATTATCAAAATATTGCAAGTTTATAATTATTTACCAAACGTCAATATTTCAACTTTAATTCCCAATACCAAACACCACCCACAACCTATCTACGGAGCCTCTACATAAAAGTGAAGGATAATATGAAAGTGCCGGCAACAAGGCTCCGACTATACCTCTAAATACAAAGTACATGATAACAATCCTACATGACCCCGAAATGAAGTGGGGCTCACCAAATCAGCTAAGAGGAAGATGCGTCACTGGCTACGACCAATACTGCCTTCTATAGAACCACCTACAATCATAACACGAATGTAGCGCCCCCGGCAAAAGGGACGTTAGTGCCATTGAATAGCACTAGTATGTATAACTAAACACCATCTATTTAGAAAGAACTTTCATACAACAATAAGAAAATCACAAGTGAAACTCAAACACTTTAAATTATCGCAACATTATCAAATAAAAGGGTTCACATAGCTTTCACATAATTTTCATACCTTTAGGTATGTTTCATAGCCCGTCCATGGGATTCACATATCATATTATACACCTATGCATTTCATATCCCGTCCATAGGGTTCACACATCATATTATACCCATATGCATTTCATAGGCCGTCCATAGGGTTCATATTTTATATTATATCCCTATGCGTTTCATAGCCCGTCCATAGGGTTCACATATCATATTATACACCTATGTGTTTCATAGCCCGTACATAGGTTCCACATTTTATATTATACCCCTATGCGTTTCATAGCCCGTCCATAGGGTTCACATATCATATTATACACCTATGCGTTTCATAGCCCGTCCATAGGTTCCACATTTTATAATATACCCCTATGCGTTTCATAGCCCGTCCATAGAGTTCACATATCAATTAATCGGCACATGGGGCCACAATCAATACAACATACTTGGTACTAGGTCATATTTCATAACTCAATCTCTTATTTCCCACATTTCACATCATTTCCACATATTTCATATCAATATCAATTTCAACATCAAGCCATTCAATTCAAGATGTCAAGTACACATGAGAGGAGCCATGAATCCTCGGCATATACAATATCACAGAGATCATGCACCTCAAGTTTATTGACAATGGAACTTTAAACACCAG
>MU675779.1:0-33940 GCA_026770625.1 Nicotiana glauca
AGAAGTATATTGCAACTTTTACTAATTAATCACATAATAACTCATAATTAAAATACAAAAAATATATATGTTTTACAAGCATCAGACCATTGAAATTTAATTGCTTTCTGCGTCAATTTAGTCAATGGGGAGGCAAGAGTAGAAAACCCCTCCACAAATCTTTAGTAGTACCTAGCCAAGCCCAAGAAACTATGAATCTCCGTTGGAGTGGTAGGTCTAGGCCAATTCTTCACCGCTGCAATCTTTTGAGGATCAACCATAATTCCTTCCCTAGAAATGACATGACCCAAGAACGCGACAGATTCTAGCCAAAATTCGCACTTTGAAAATTTTGCATTCAATTGATGTTGCTGAAGAATCTACAAGACTGCACTGAGATGATCGGCATGGTCCTCCCGACTTCAGGAATAGACAAGAATATCATCAATGAACACTATTACAAAGGAGTCTAGAAAAGGTTTGAAGACTCGATTCATAAGATCCATGAAGGATGTCGGGACATTTGTTAGCCCAAAAGACATCACCATAAATTCAAAGTGCCCATACCAAGTCTTGAAGGCTGTTTTTGGAATATCCTACTCCCTTATCTTCAATTGATGATACCTGGACCGCAAGTCAATCTTTGAGAAACATGATTCACCTTACAATTGGTCAAACAAGTCATCTATTCTTGGCGGAGGGTATTTGTTTTTGATTGTGACCCTGTTGAGTTGTCGGTAGTCAATACACATCCGCAAAGACCCATCTTTCTTCCTTACAAACAAGACTGGTGCGCCCCGCGGTGACACACTCGTTCGGATGAACCCTTTTTCTAGTAAATCCTTCAATTGTTCCTTTAGCTCTTTCAATTCTGCCGGTGCCATTCTGTAAGGTGGAATTGATATAGACTACATGCCTGGTATCACATCGATCCCAAAATTGATCTCCCTATCCGGTGGAATCCCAGGGAGCTTATTTGGAAAGATATCTGAAAATTCATTCATAACGGGTACCGACTCAAGGTTAGGTGCCTCGATATTGGTGTCCGTAACCCAAACTAAATGGTAGATACACCCCTTCTTGAACATTTTCATTGCCTTAAGGTAGGAAATAAACCGACCTCTAGGCACTACATTATCTCTTTCCCATTCTATGACGGGCTCATTAGGAAATTCAAGCCTCATAGTTCTAGTCCGACAATCAAGTTTGGCAAAGCATGAATAAAGCCAATCCATTCCCATTATTACATCAAAGTCGACCATTCCTAACTCGATAAGATCAGTCGTGGTATCCCTACCCCGAACTGTAACAACACAACCCCTATAGACTCGAGCAGCCATGATAGACTCACCAACCAGGGTAGACACCAAAAATGGCTCATAAAGCTGATCCGGTTCTATCCCAAATTCCATGGCAATAAAAGTGGTAATATATGACAAGGTGGAACCGGGGTCAATAAGTGCATACACATCATGAGATTGAACAGTCAGAATACCCGTAACAACATCTAGAGAAACCTCTGCAATCTGGTGACCACTTATAGTATAGAATCGGCTGGGTCCTCCTGAACTCTGTGCACCACCCCTAGCTGCACCACCCCTAGCTGCACCACGCCCTGCGGGTGCTGGGGTCCTCGAGCTGGAGAAGGGGCTGAAGATGTAGTAGCTGCTAGACTGGATGGCTGAGCTGTGCCCCTACCCGCTCCCTGGTGGGATACACGACAATGTCTCTGAATATTACCCCTCATCCCACATCCATAGCAAATAGGTAGCTCCATATAGCAAATCCCTGAGTGCATCTTCCCGCACCTAGGGCACGGGGACCTCTGCTACTGCTGGAACCTCTATCCTGATTAGCCCCGCTGATAGGATCCCATATTGCCCTGACCAGGCCTAAAACGACTCCACTACTACTGGCTGTGCCTTAATGGCGGTGCACTGGCTAAAGATTGTGCAATAGATTGGGAAGGCCGTGATGATCCTCCCATAAAAGTTGATCTTCCCCCACCTAGTGAGTCTCCCATATTTGCCGTAGAACGGGTCTTGATATTACCCTCTCTCTCCATTCTATTCTTCAATTTACGGCTCTCCGTGGCCTAAAAAATACGACCATCTTCCCATAATTCATATCGGAATTCAAATGCAGCCGTAGAAGCCTCATTAATGGTCAAAGAATTAAGGCCTTGAACAAACCGGTGCACTCTGGCCTCCATTGTATGAAACATATGAATGGCATACTTGGACAAGCGAGCAAACTCCATGTGGTACTCCCACATACTCTTGTTACCTTGCTTCAAATTTTCAAACTCTGCTACACGGGTTGCCCTTGTCTCAGCAAGCAGAAAGTGATCTATAAAGGCATCGGCGAACTCTCCCCACCTCGCCGGAGGGCTCCCCTCCTCGCGGGAATCCTCCAATAACTCAAACCACACATAGGCCACCCCTTTCAGGCGGTAGGCAGCCAACTCTACTCCCTCTGTCACAGTTGCACGCATAACCCTGAAGGTCTTGTGCATCTCATCAATGTAATCTTGAGGGTCTTTTTCTGGATTGGCACCCGTAAACACCGGAGGGTCTAACAAAAGGAATCTGTTCACCCTATAACTAGTAGAATCCCCTTGCTGGCTAGATGAACTAGGCGCAGCATTTGTCCTCTGGGCCTGAGAGGCCACTAACTGGGTCAATATCTGAATAGCTTCCCTAAGATCCCCATCAGAAATACCAGAACCGGGGCTGGGGCTGGAGGTGGAATAGGAGTATCAACGGGAGGGTTAGTGGTGCCCTCCATATGTATAGGAACTAGGGTAGTCTGCTCTGGAAAAGAAGGATCAGGTAGAGTAATAGTAGGGTGACTACCCTCACCCATAGCATCAAACAGTGAATCATCAGCCACTCTTGAGGTGTCATTGGCTGCTTGGTCAATTCTTGCTTTCTTCTTAGGTGTCATTTACTGAAAGATAGAACAACGCACCTATTAGAGAGGGAACAGTTTCACCGCACAATCCAGAATATCAAAGAAAGGTGTTATTCCTAAATTCCCAAGTAGCCTCCAGCTTATAGATGTGGTCGACTACACACCTATAAGAAGGACTCTATAGATGTGTTATTCATAAATGCCCAAGTCCCAGTCTTTCTTACCCTTTCTACTTTCTGACGGCCCTTGGCCTTAGGAATATTTCGAACTTTCTCTTCGGGGATGGCTTTTGGCCTCGAGGGTGTGATTTTGAACATTTATCAAGGTATCATCTCGTCATTGTTCAATCGAGGTCGAACTTCTTCTTTTTGGCGAAGTACCTTGTCCTTTAAGGGTGTCATTTCAAACTTTCGTCAAAATATTAACCCGTCATCATTCGATCAAGGTCAAACTCTTCTTTTTAGTGAAGGCCCTTGTCGTTTAAGGGTATCATTTCGAACTTTCATCAAAATATTAACCCGTCATCGTTCGATCGAGGTCGAACTCTTCTTTTTGGCGAAAGCCCTTATCCTTTAAGATGTTATTTCGAACTTGTTGAAATATTAACCCGTCATCATTCGATCGAGGTCGAACTCCTCTTTCAGGCGAAGGCCCTTGGCCTTTAAGGGTGTCATTTCGAACTTTCATCGAAATATTAACCCGTCATCGTTTGATTGAGGTCGACCTCTTCTTTTTGGCGAAAGCCCTTGGCCTTTAAGGTGTTATTTCAAAATTGTCAAAATGTTAACTCGTCATCGTTCGATCGAGATCGAACTCTTCTTTCTAGCGAAGGCCCTTGGCCTTTAAGGTGTTATTTCAAAGTTGTCGAAATGTTAAACTATCATCATTCGATCGAGGTCGAACTCTTCTTTTTGGCGAAGTCCCTTGGCGTTTAAGGGTGTTATTTCAAACTTTCATCGAAATATTAACCCATCATCATTCGATCGAGGTCGAACTCTTCTTATTGGCTGTCACACCCCGACCTCGAGAGGCACGATTGGCACTCAATCGAGTGAACCCAACTGAGCAAGCCTTAGCAAGAACTTCCTACCTAACCCAACATGAAGAAGGAAACCATACTTTCATTCATTTATTTAGACGAGGAACGATAATATGTTCTACATTACTATGTCGTTTTAAATCACATCGTTAATCGGTAGATAGGTTCCAAAATTCCATACAATTATGCTTTAGAGAAGTAAGAGCTTGAATTCCAACATAGTTCATAGGCTCCTCAAATACCCGTACATAACCCACACATGTGTCTACGGAGCCTCTAAGGATGTAAAAGACAAGTATGATAGTGCCGGCAATGGTCCCGGCTATACCTCAAAAGTGGAAGTCCTTAACAGCAAAAGATGTAGTACAACCCCTTGAAGGAGAAAAGGGGCTCGCCAAGACCTTGAGAAGAGAGTACTTCTCTACGAGCGATCGAAACTATCTGCAATGGAACCACTTATATTCATTTAAAAAAAATATAATGCCCCCGGCAAAAGGGACATTAGTACCATGGAATAGTACTAGTATGTATAACTAAACACCATTTTACCAGAAAGAACTATCAGGCAAGAACAAGGAAATCACAAGAGTAAATCAAAGGTTTTAACAGGACGCCACATCATCAAACAAATGAACCATATAATCTTTCACATAATTTTCATAATTTTAGCTTGGGGAATTTCTTTCATACTTTCATCACTGTTCTCAACACCACCGCTATCTTGAGCGGAGTCCGATCACGACCCGATCGGCTAAGTCACCTCATTTGAGATATGTACCTTAATCACCAATTTATTTTCCTTTGTCCAGAATTCATTATTTGTACATCACCACCATGTGTGCGGCATGGTGTCCGATCACGGTCCGATCGGCTAGGCCGCCTTACATAGGCGTTATTCTTTCTTGTTAATCATCTCATTCGAATCTTTATTTCATATAGATCACATCAATTCATTGGCACTTAGGGCCACAACTATTACAGCATTCCACTTTCAATGTCCATCTTGCAATTTCATGGCCATAGGCACACACAAGCAATTCAAGTTACAAGCATAGGTAGGTTTTCACATAGTTAACAAGATAATTCCATCTTTAATCTCGGCTTATAGCCTAGGCATTTCAACACATGATTCGTATTCTTCACACTTCTCTAAATATCAAGAATAGAATATTACTCACATTGAGACACATCCTTCACGTGCAAATATATATATATATATATATATATTTGCGAATCAAGTAATGTAAAATAACAATCAAATAATATGAAATAACAATCAATACATCAACCAATTCTACTCTTACCACACTTGCGTAAATGCCAACGGAGCTCAATTCCTAATAAAAGGGGGTTTTATCCATACATACCTCAATATAGTCTGGAACTCTTAGCATTTCGATCTCTTGGTGTGAAGATTTTGGTGCCTCACTTAATTATCTTCAATTTTTTAGCAAGGATTCATGGAGAAATGTTGATGGGAAGCACTTTCCCTCTCTAAGACCCTCTCTCTCTCTCTCTCTCTAAAAGCATCAGGAAATATGCTCAAAATGAGCTATAACACCGGATATATCGATAGAGGGTCGGGTTTAAAATTTAGAAAATTGGAGCCCCAAGTCGGATGTGTGATCGCAAATTCGACATGCGGTCTGCATAATAGACTGCAAAAATGCTTCCCAAAACTGGACACACTGGCTGAGTTTGCGACAGAAATGCGGTCCGCATTCACGTTCTGCGGTCGCAAAGTGCACCGCAGAACTTGCCTTCTCAAAATCCTAAGGAACTTATGCGACGACTATGCGGTCCGCATTTTGATTATGCGATCGCATAATTGACCGCATAGTTGATTTTAATTTGGCCAACACACTGACTTACTCTGCGGAAGATATGCGGTCCGCATATCTAGTATGCGACGGCGTTCTGGACCGCATAACTGTACTTTTCTGGAAAACTTTGATTCTTGATTTTTAAATACATAGATCAGTACAAAAGCATCCGAACCACGGCGATCTTACACATTCCTAACACATACTCATAACTTGGCACTACGAGTTTTTAAGTTTTGAGTACAAATTTTCACAGGGCCTTACATTAGCGAAGGCCCCTGGCCTTTAAGGATGTCATTTCGAATTTTTGTCGAAATATTAACCCGTCATCGTTCGATCGAGGTCGAACTTCTTCTTTTTGGTGAAGGCCCTTGGCCTTAAGGGCGTTATCGAACTTCCGTCAAAATATTAACCTGTCATCATTCGATCGAGATCGAACTTCTTCTTTTTGGCGAAGGCCCTTTGCCTTAAGGGCATTATTTCGAACTTTCGTCGAAATATTAACCCGTCATCGTTCGATCGAGGTCAAACTTCTTCTTTTTGGCAAAGGCCCTTGGCCTTAAGGGCGTTATTTCGAACTTTCATCGAAATATTAACCCGCCATTGTTCGATCGAGGTCGAACTCTTCTTTTTGGCGAAGGCCCTTGGCCTTAAGGGCGTTATTTCGGACTTGTCGAAGTATTAACCCATCGTCAGTCCTAGTTTTTTGGAGGATCGGGTATCCTCTGGGGGAGTCCCAATTCGCTTGATTTTGTTTGCATTGGAGATTGTAATGTCGGAGAGTATGAAACGTTGCTATTTTGCTCATGTTCGTTTCGTGCATACATTGGAGTTTCCTTGTCAAATTTTTTTGCTTTCCGGTCTGGAGATGTTATTGGTGGGCGATATTGCGGTTGTTTTGTAGTAGTTTCCCATTCTCCGGTTGAGATGTTTTTTGCTCGCTCGCCTGCACGGCAGTTGTGTTCTTGTTTGAGCAGAGAGCAGAAGGTGACTCAAAATGATATTTTCCTTAACCCGATCCGATGAGTCGGTGAATGAGGGTGGATTTATAACGTTGCTCGTTTTGCCTGGCGTTTCAATGGTTGATGGGGCGATGGTTCCTAAATTTGGTAACTGTATTCAGCTCTCTTTCCCCTTCTATGTTGTGCGTTTGCATTGCGTGGGTTGAGCTTTGCTTTAGCGCTCTTTTCAGTGGGTAATCATGTTTCAGGTTTTTGATTTGGGAGAAACTAGGAAATTTCACTAAGAAATCGCCACAGACGGCGCCAAATTGTTTGACTCAAAAGATATTGGAACCTTTTTGAATAAATCAATTAAAGAGAATGAAGGGGTAAATCTTAGTTAAACATAATAAACTCTAGATTTATAAAGTAATCGGAAAAATAATGCATAAGATGAGATAGAGACAACCAATCTTATTGATACATTTCATTCTGGCTCCTCTTAATCAGTGGAGGAGACCATTTTAGATATTTTCTTGGAGATTGCTTTATTCTTCTTTTTACTACGGAGGTTACCGAGGAGAGGAAAGAGAGAGAGAGAAAGAGAAGTCGTGCCCCCCTATAGAAGGTTTTTCCTCCCCTATATATAGTTATGGAATCTTTGCTATGTACTTGGTTTGATGTTCTTTCATACTACGTCCGTCTTTGTCGTCCCCTGGACGTTGACTCTTCTGACTTGACGGGTATTGTCAGTACGGAATTTGGAATAAACCATGTTGCATTTCGCTACTTCGCCGCTTAGACGGGATGTCGGTCAGATCGACCATAACTTCCGATTTCGACCTATACAATAATGGTACGTGAATTTAACTCGTTGTACAAATAATTATTTAAAATTTCTAGTGCTCGTTATAAGACTAGTTGGAAAACTCGATATCGATATAGATTTATAGCGAATTATTGTTCATCCACCCCATTATCATGCAAATAGGGTACAATCTATGGTCCTTTTGAAAATTCTAATAAAGATCCAAATCGTAAAGAAAAAAATATAGCATATATTTATAGTTCTTTGAGGAAAGATAATAATCTAATCACAGTAATATTAATTATTTATTCGACAAGGTTTACTTATGAAATATAAAGAGAGCAGACAATTTTTTCCAGTTCTAATTTATTGATTGAATAGAAGCAAAATAAATAAATAAAGATTTATTTTAAATAGAAGTGGGCCAAATGTTTCTAGAAAAGTCGACGAGAGAATATCTAAAGTAAGATTAGTCCATGATTATTATTTTGGCTGCGTTTGTTTTATATATCTATATATTAAAACTTACATGTGATTTTTGTGTGTAGCATCTGACTTGTGACTAGTTGATTACGTGTCCTCCATTATTAAGTAGATCTTTTTTTTCATGGATCTAATTATAATGGTATTTGAATAATACATTAATTTAGGCCCAAAAATGACCCTTGATTGGAGAAATTTAAAAATAATCAAATTTACAAGAGGCCATTCAAAAATAGTCGCAATTTCAAAAGTAAAGCCACTTTTTATGTAAAGATAAATTTGAAGAAAAATATGTTCAAAATTCGGAAAATACTATATTACACAGGAGTTCCAACATAAGTATACTGAACTTCCAGCATAATATACTGGAGTTCCAGTATGATATACCGGTCCAGTATAATATGCTGGAAGTTTATACGCAGGTGCTCCAATCTCTAGTATATTATGCTGGAACTTTCCGTATATTGGAGTTCCAACATAATATGCTGGAAATTCATACACAGGTGCATCAATCGTATATTATGCTAGAATTTTTCGTGTTACAATAAAATAGCGACTATTTTTCAACGACTTTGCATAGTTGGTTATTTTTGAATGATCAGTCCGAAAACTGACTAGTCCGTGAGGCCGTGCTATTTTTACCCCTTTGATTAGTTCATTGGATATATATGCACAATTTTACTAAGGGTTGAAACTTGAAATCAAATTGTAAAAATGCGGTCGCTTTTTTTCTTAAATCAAATGAAACTTATAATGTGATGTTGCACATCTCGATTATTACTATGTTATCCTTACAAGCACGATATCAATTATTATGTTCATCAAAGATTAAATAAATAAATAAAATCATAACAGAAAAATAAATTCAATTTTTAAATAAATAAATAAATAAGGTTCGTTTCTATATATACTATGTAGTCCTTCTATCTCAATTTATAAGTCAGTTTTTAGCCTATCTGAAGTAAAACGCCATACTTCATCAAAGCATAAGGAAATAGAAAGAAGTTATATCACGAATAATTAATTTAATTTTTAAATAAATAAATAAGGTCAATTTATATATTTTACTAGTATTTTATTTATCCTAATTTATGTCTCGTAATTTTCTTTTAGTCTATCTTTTATGTTATATTTCATTATTTTAACTTTAAACTTTTAAATTATATCTTATATGATAAGAATAATAAATCCGAGGTTTGAGATTAACTTTCACTAGAATTTCGAAAAAAATCGTAGGTCAAAAAAAAGGCAGAAAAATCGACCAAAGTTGGTCGATTTTTTAAAATATTTTATTTTTAAAAAAATTTTTACGAACTGACCAAGCCGCAAAAATGCTGGGAACTATTTTTGAGTCCGCAATATTTATTTTTCAAGAAACCGACCAACTTTGCTCGGTTTTTTATTTAAAATAAATTAAAATTAATATTAAAAAATAACCGAAATCGGTTCGTTAATTCGGTCGGCTATTTTAAAAAATCAACTTTGGTCGATAATTTATTTTTTAATAAAAGCGACCATTATTTTCATGTGAAAATACAATTAAAAAGTATAAATGAAATAAAAGACGGTCTTAAAACAAAATGAACCAATGGTCTAGTGGTAGAATAGTATCCTGCCACATTACACATTCAGTTCAATTCCCAGATGGTGCATTTTTTTAATTACATAATTAAAATACCGACCAACTTTGGTCGATTTTTTTGGCAATTTTTTTTTTAATTTATTGATCGACTAAAGTTGGTCGGTAATTTTCGATCAACTTTGGTCGATATGCCCTTCCGACCTTTAAAATACCGTCCAAACGTAAATGATCGCGTTTTGAACGGTTATTAACCATTACAAACCAACTTTGGTCGATTTTGCCCACATTTTTAATAGTGTTTATCCTTATTTGATTTGAGGTATTAACTAATCTCAGATAACTTTTTTACTAAGATAGTGGGATTAATTATCCCATATACAAATGTGGGATAACAAATTTTATGATATATTTTACGCTATGAGATATGTGAAATATCCCATTATTATACCAAACGACCTTAATAAATGTTATATACCATATAAATATCTATAATTTATTAAGACTCTTTTTTTTAAATGTAAAGTCAAACACCAACAAATAAATTAGGACAAAAGGAGTAGTAATATTTTGGAGAAATGACAGACACCGAACATATATAGAATTTTATGCGGTTAAAGTTAACCAATTCTTCTTCTTCTTCTTCTTTCTCCGCAGCTCATAACTCTCCAAATAATTTACCTCAGCTCCCAATCGATCTGAATCTCTTGGTTTCTCCGTTCTCCGGCGACTTTTCTACCGGAGCTTCTCCATTTTCCGGTAATAATTCCGCTTGCGAATTCGCCATTTCTCTCTTTTACTCCTCAAAATGTGTGTGTACAGATAAGTGTACGTTTTTGTGTATAGAAATATGAATAATTAATTTAAACACACCCGCACGCACATTGATTTGATTTTAATGAGTTATTTCTCTCATCAAATCATCTTAATATGAATTAAAGCGGAAATTGTTGTGGAGATTCAGCTTTCATCATTTTTTCTTAATTCAAAAATTTTACAAAAAAAAAAGAAAGAAAAAGAGTAAACTATGTGACTAGATTTATAAACAATTCGGTTATATTGTAATTTTGTCAACAGTACTTTTGCAAGTTTATGATCAGTTCAAAATTCTAATTTTCCCATCTGTAATGTCAGATATTTTCTGTTGTTGTTCCATGTATATACATGCATATAGTTTTTTCAATCATATGAGCAGTGGCGGACCCAGGATGTTGTGCAAGGTTCAATCTTAAAAGTATATAACTTTAGTCGTAAAATAGTAGTTGTCAAGTGGGTTCAAATAAATATTTATACAAAATTTACACAACTTTAATCCTAATTTATACATATACACAGTATTATTTTTTTTGTGAAGTGGGTTCAGTTGAACCCGCTAGGCACCACTTGGGTCCGCTACTGCATATGAGTATGTATATATTGGTTTGTAATTTTTTTTTTACCTGTGAAAAATTGCTTATTTTATTTATTTATTTTGTATGACGGCAACTATCCACTAGCAGAAGTACCCGGTAACTCTGTCCAAGAATTTTTACATGTGAAAATTTGCTTATTTATTATGTTTGCATATAAACCATGTAATGCATGATCTACTTGACTTGTTTCTAGATTATTGATTAGCTTTTATTATGATTATGATTGATAAGTTTGTGATGAGCTAAGTTATAGGTATTTTCACTTTGTGAATTCTGTGGGAAATGAGTGTTGAATGATGAAGAAAGTGAAGAGGAAGCTTGGGAAGTATGAGCTTGGTAGAACTATTGGGGAAGGGACTTTTGCCAAAGTTAAGTTTGCACAGAACACCGAGACTGGGGAGAATGTTGCCGTTAAAATCTTGGCGAAAAGCACCATTCTTAAGCACAGAATGGTTGAGCAGGTACTAAAATATACTTTCTTTGGTTTAAACTCTCGAGTTTATGCTTCCTCTGTCCTGCAAACTTTGTTTTTTTGTTTTGATAAACGGTGCTGTTCATATATCCTGAATTTAAAGGGTGGAGCTTGCTAAATTAGAAAAGTATTTCAAATAGGAAAATGATTATTGTTAAAACGAAGTCTGAGTTCACAAATCTCTTCTGTCGAATTCATTAGCAACGGCGGAGCTAGAAATTTCTCTAAGGGATTCAAAAAGAAATACTAAAATGTCACACCTAGGATTTGAACGAATGACCTAAAGCAATTCTTGAGAACCCATGTACTAAAATTGAATGTTCCCTTTTCAAGGGGTTTCAACAGTTCATATATAACCAAAAAGATTGTTTTGGCCTTATTCACGCAGTATAATTCCCCGGCAAAGGGAATAAACCCCCTTGGCACAAGCTAGCTCTGCTCCTGTTCAGTAAGCCTTTCTGATCTGATGTGAAGCAAGAGTAACCATGACATTTTCCATGGTAATCTCTTGTCAAAATTGAACCTATGTGAATGTGTTTGTATCTGAGCTGAATCTCATTAATGAATATCAATATGTTCATCTATTGTTGAGTAACAATACAAACCTCAGTAAGCTGATGGTTGACAACAGTTTAGCTGTGCAAAATAATTAAAGCTTTAATCATATTGGATTTTGATTATAAAAATGAGTTTTCTGTTAGGAGAGCATATTCTGGAGTCTGTGTGATTATTGTTACTGTCCTTGTTCTTCTTCATCTCTTGCATTTTTTGCTGGTTAATTTGTTGACTTCCTTGAGATGGTTTCCAGATCAAAAGAGAGATATCTATAATGAAGATTGTTAGACATCCTTGCATTGTTCGGCTTCACGAGGTAAAAAGAACAAATTTATGCATATTTCAAGTACTACTGTGTCCAACTAAGTGTGGTTGTTTCTTCACTTTTTGCTGTTGCTGATGTTTATTGATTTTGTGTATTTCCTTATAGGTTTTAGCTAGCCAGACAAAAATATATATCATTCAGGAGTTTGTCACTGGAGGAGAACTTTTTGATAAAATTGTAAGATTCCTTCAGAATTTTCATTTAGGTTATTAGTTATTACATCATTAAACCAATAACTCTTGTAGACTTGCTGTTAGATTTTCCTTGTCTGTTATAATAACTTGATAGCTTTCTATTTCCTAATGACTAGAAACATATCTGTAAATGAGAATAGAGGCACGACTGAGGCATTATTGCAACTACCATGCGTGCCTATGGCAAGGTTCTATGAATTGATACTCTTCATTTACTAGGAAAAGTTGTAGTTTTGGGCCACGATACTTTAATGGAGATTCTGGAAATAGATAATAGAGTGGTCAGCTGACATCTTTGGTGCATCCTATTCAATATTCACAAAGCATTAGACTGGTGGAGTAATCTGTATAATGAGAAAATCGAGGCATGGATGATATATCAGAAAGAAAAAAAGAACTTCTCTATTCAGATAAATAGTAGTATGGGCCATGTTTGTTATGAGGAGAGCTAGGAGATAGGTTGCTTTGCACTGAAAGTAGTTGAAAGTGTGCTGAATATCCTTCAAGTAAGTAAAAAATTCCATCTAGTCAAGCTGTTCCACTAGCTAGATCTTAGCAATCTTATTTTGAGCATGAGATAACGATTGGTAATGCTTAATTTGTTAGTGACAATGTAGCTTCAAGTCAATTATTCTCGGACAGTGAGGTACGGCATCCAGAAGGATTCTTTCATTATGCCTGAATAATTGGTATGAAATGCACAGTCCAGCCTTGTTCTGATTTCTTAGCTTTTGTCCGCAAGGATGGATAGGAAACCAACTGCATTTTTTCTTCATCAAATATATAAATTGTTGGGTTACTTAGGTATAAGTTGGTTCATTGCCAGTAGTCCAGTTTCCTTTTAGGCATTTCCATCTTTACTAATTTACTTAAGCTCATGGAACTTTGACCATTGTGGTTTATTTTGTCCTTTTTCCCTAAATGAATTTTCAAGGTGTGATTTTCAAGATCTGGCGATTCATCTGCCTCTTCAATAATATTGTTGCTCAATTTATAGGTTCATCAAGGTAGGATTTCTGAGGATGAAGCGAGGAAGTACTTTCAACAACTCATAGATGCAGTTGCTCATTGTCACAGTAAGGGTGTTTACCACCGAGATCTGAAGGTTGGCAATTGCTGATTGGGAAATATGTTGTGAGAATTATCTATCCTAAGTATTTAACCATTATATTTCCTTGTTCTCCAGCCTGAAAATTTGCTTCTTGATTGCCAAGGGAACTTAAAGGTGTCTGACTTTGGGCTTAGTGCATTGCCTCAACAGGTAAGAAGCATCTCATTTTAGTTTCATTTGATGGTATAGCTATTTTTGTTTCTTTCCTTTTCCCTGCTAATTAGAGGTTCTAAAAGGGCATTTACTCAAATCTCTAACAGGGAGTCGAGCTCCTCCATACCACTTGTGGGACTCCAAATTATGTTGCACCTGAGGTATGATCTATATGTGGTTTGAATCATTCAGTGATTTTTTAAAGTTATTATGAGTGCTTGCCTCCTGTTTTATACATGCAACCCCTAATTCTTCATTTGATTGGCCTGCTATCTTCAAGAACCCTTTTTTCATCTTATACCTTAAATTGTGAACTAAGAGGAAATGATGTACTTTTACGTCGCTAGTCCTGGTTTAGTAATTAGTTTTGTCATAAGGAATCTTCTTTTCTTTTTAGTAGTAAATTCATTCATATCATTTTCTAAACCATTATGATATCACTTTTACCAGCTATGATCATTGTTTGGTTTTGCCTCTTCAAGATGAAGTCTTATGGGCGATGAGGAGAGCGCTTCACGTTGTGGTGCCTACACTGGGTGCTGCCTAAGTGAGGCGAAGTGCTCTGATGGTATTGCACCTAGCTTCAGGGCTTAGCCGCCAAAGTGAGGCTCTGACAACACTATGCTAAAGATTATAAGTGATGACTTTTATTGTGAAAAAAAAAAAAACCGAGTTTGTTAGTTTTAGTGCTTGTTAGTTCCACATTCTTTTTCTTCTTTTACTGAAGGGTTGTGAGTTTGTTACCCCTTACCACTTAGGATTCCTCCCTAACATACTTCTTCCCTGCAATAATTATCACACTTAATTCCTCCTAAATGCTACAGTTATAAGATACCTAAGGAATAAAAAGAAGGTTTATTATTGAGAACTGGCTTTGAAGAATTTCTGGACTTAGCAAGTATTGGTTCTTTGCAATGTGAGAAGTTCCAAAACCATGCTACAACCCAGCTCTAGAACCATGTTTTGCCTTGTAGAATATGAGCTCCCAGTATCTTCTAAGAAAATGAAGTTCCTAAAGGTGCTAACTCTTATCTTTTAGCTTGATTGACTAGAAAATTAGGTTCCCTCAGCTATGTTCCCGTTCCCTTATATATCTTCAGCGAAGTCCGCAATAATAGGTACCATCCTTTTTTGTTTTTTTGTTTTTTTGTTTTTTTTAACTGCAAGGAATTTGATTATTTCTTCGGTTTCTATTTGATGGTACTAATATATTGTCCCTTCCCTTCTTGTCTTTTCCGTCTTCTTGAGCCGAGGGTCTTTAGGAAACAGCCACTCTACTCCTTCGGGGTAGGGGTAAGGTCTGCATACACACTAACCTCCCCAGACCCCACTTGTGGGATTTTACTAGGCCGTTGTTGTTATCTGCAAGGAGTTTGAATCAGAAAGAAGCTAAACAGAGGGTTTGTTTTCTTCGTTTTAATTCATTGCCAACCTTTTCACCTAGCAAGATCAATTGGCTTTTTGATCAGTCATCAAACGAGAGAAAATAGAATGTGTTTCCCTTTCAAGAGCCCTGTAGTAATGTACCTTCAAATTATTGCGGTTAAAGTCAATACCCTTTCTTTGGGTAACATCATAACCTTGTGCGAATTGTGTAATGAATTTGTACGGACTCTGTCGATTTATTGGTGAACATATCTTAATTTTCTTAAGATGTTTTTATATATTAGACGAGCTTGACCGCTTTCTGCTGTAATTGGCTTATTACTCTTAGTTAATCCTTCAGGTGTTAAGTAACCAAGGTTATGATGGTGCCGCTGCTGATGTGTGGTCATGCGGCGTCGTTCTTTATGTTCTGATGGCAGGATATCTTCCATTTGATGAGGCAGACCTTCATACCTTGTATAGAAAGGTTAGATGCAGTAATCACACATTTATAATGTGTTAAATGGAATCTGTAAATGATTTTCTTTTGCTTCTTATTCAGTTACAAGTTCTAATGATTACTTATGGGTCATATGAGGGACAATGCTGGTTCTTTTCTATATTAGCAATATGATAATGTGTTTTTCTAAGAGACCAGTCCCATATCATATGTAATATATTCATTTCTATATGGGATTGAGGTGTAGTTAATTGATTGATATACTTTATTCAGTTCTCTGACCATTAAACACCACCTGCCAAGACAGCTTGAAGTTTGAATGGTAAGCTCTATTTCACTTGGCATCGACCACACTGCTCTCATCAAAACACAGTAGTTCCATATTTCTAATTTTATCTTCATCTGCATGAGCTGGATCTTTTTTTAAAATTATGATGGTGGTGTATGGGCCACCTCGCGCATATCTCGACTATTCTACCAGGTACTTGCTACCTCTCACTAGCACAAGCATCGAGCAACTCTGCCCACTAAGGCTTGAGTAAGGCTCGAGTAAATAGAAAGAAGTCACCTAGTGTTTTTTGCCAGGCTAGGATTTGAATCTGAGACCTCATGGAGAGAAATCAGCTTACTTGTGTTTCTTTTTCTTTAATATTTGTTTCTTTGTTTTTTGTTGTTTTTAGATTAATTGGATTTTTAAAAGTGACCTGACATTTCTTTTACACAGCTTACTATATATTAAAGTTATCGTTTGTTCTTGTACGCGGCTTACTATATGTTAAAGTTATTATGCGTTCTCCACAAATGCCTTGTTGCTTTTGATATTGAAACAGATCAATGCTGCTGAATTTTCCTGTCCATTTTGGTTTTCTCCTGGTGCAACATCATTGATTCGAAAAATTATTGATCCAAATCCTCGAACAGTAAGTGCAGTGATATTTTTAACTCTGATATTATGGTGTCGCATTGTCTGTTTATCACTAAATTTTTCAATCTATTATTTCTTATTAACTGTTTGGTATGTTGTATTGATCCTGGGATTATCAATTTTATTATTATTCCACCTTCTGGCAGGTTTAAGTTATTTCGGTACTATTTTTAATCCTGGGATTATCCCGGAATTAGTAACCAAACAAGGGATAAGGTGGTACTAAATTTTTATCCCAGGATTATTTTTGCTTATCCATGATACCAGACGGCCCCTTAAAGTTTAAGCTCTAAGATTAAATAGAGAGAGACATAATTTAATTGTTGGAAGATAATAATTTGGAGGGAAAAAAGAATAGATGGAAGATCCATTCTTGTCTCCACCATGATCCATGATTGAGTTGTACCACTTATGTAACTTGGTGCTGCTAATGATTTCCACCTTGATAATCAATGTGAAAAAAACTCGACCCAAAATTGTCAATCTAACCTCTCCTGTGGGATAAAATTAGATACTTGCTTTGAGAGCGACTGATAGATCTTAGAAGAGTTGACCTATTAACAAAAATGTCTCATGTCTTGAGACTGTTGCTTCAATCTTCAAATAATATTCAAATGTCCTTCTAATCAGATATTCTGTCACTGAAAAGGCTAGTTAATCAAACACAATTCTCAATAGTAGATGACAAAGTAAAGCTACTATTAGTTGCTAATTTGTGGTGGTGGCCTTCTCTGCTGCTCCTTCTCTTTTTCTTTTTTCTCTCTTCTTTTTGCAGTTCCACCTAAAGCTTAGTGCATTTCCCTACCAAAGGAATTTCTAATACTTTAAATGATGCTCACTTTATGCACATTACATTTGCAATTAACAAAACTGCACCCAAAACTTCCTTACCTGAAGTATGTCCCCATGGCTTAGTTCATGTAGCAAAGGTTGAGGGACTTGTGACTTAAGTCACATGTTCGAACCTTGCGCCATGTAAACTAAGTCTGGTATTTAAGTTAAGAAGGGTAGAGGAGGGGGGCCTATTGTCCCCGAATTTCAAAGGCTGCGGTTGTCCTAAGGGTTAGGGCCAGACGGATTCCTCGGTCAACAACAACAACAACAAACCCAGTATGATCCCAACAAGTGGAGTCTAGGGAGGGTAGTCTGTACGCAGACCTTACCCCTACCTAATGTAGGTAGAGAGGTTGTTTCCAATAGACCCTCGGCTCAAAAAGGGAAAGAAGAAGAAAAGGAAAGCAAGGAAGGAAGAAAAAAGGAAGAGACAAGAAAAAGGAAGAGATAAAGGATAAGTAGTACCAAATAACAGCAACGCGGGATACAATACCTGAGGCGAACAAAACCATATAACGTAATAAAAATCTAAGAATATGAGGAGGCATCCATGCTAAAAACTACCCACTAACCTTCTACCTTAATCCTCAACCTCCACACCCTTTATCAAGAGTCACGTCCTCAGTGAGCTGAAGCAGCGCCATGGCCTGTCTAATCACCTCTCTCTGGTACTTCTTAGGTCTATCTCAACCTCTTCTAAAACTCTCCATGGCCAACCTCTCACTCCTCCTGACAGGAGCATCAATGCTTGGCCTTGGCGAATGACTTGCCACGCTTTCTGGGCTTGACTCTTGTGGGATGTGCTCAGTCGCCTCTTCTCTTAACATCTCCGAACCATCTCAGCCTCGACTTCGCATCTTGTCCTCCACGGAGGCTACTCCCACTCTGCCCCGGATAGCTTCATTCTTAATCCTATCTCTCCTGGTACACCCGCACATCCATCTCAACATTCTCATCTCTGCTACTTTCATCTTCTGTACGTGGGAGTTCTTGACTGGTCAACACTCAGTCGCATACAGCATAGTCGGTCGGACCACCACTCGATTCCTCGGTCATCAAAAATAAAAAAAGGAAAAACTTCTTACCTGAAGTGAAGCAAAACTATTTTTGTATTTATAATTTTATCAAGAATAAAAGGTTTGTAGTTACTGGACATGGTTGATGGAACAGCTAGGATGGCTTTGGTGAATAAGAATGAGAAGCCACGATGAAAGAAATCCGCAGACTTGCAACGCGTTGTTCGGCAGTAATATATAAGAATTAAATACAATATTCTCAACTTCATGTCTTCACCTAGATTTTTCAGTGGTTATGGGATGTCCCAAAATATTTGACACTAATAAATTTTTATAACTTTTACAATATTCAAAAATCCGAATTCATTAAACTTTTCAAAATTGTTATACTTTGACCCGATGTGATGTTTCTTCGTCAAACTAACTTTTTGAACCATTATGTTAAATCTTTTTTTTATTTCTAAAATCATAATATGATAAATAAGTTAAATTAACGTCTTAAGCTCTTTGTCCAATCGAATACTAACAAAGAAACTTGGACAAAAATGTGATATTCCATCATGAACCTTCAAAATCCATAACCATGTAGAATATTGTGACATATTGCTCCGTTGAGAGGTAAAGTTCTGTTTCATTAGAACTGAATGAACTTTCTGAGCGTTGCTCAACATGGATTAAAACCCTTCCAAATCTCTCAGACTGGTTATAGAGATCCTTTTTAAGGTCATTTTAAATGTGAGAAATGTATTATGCTTTCCATCTACTCGTTCGCTACTTTTTCAGTATAAAAAATGTTTTCCTTTCTCGTCTTCTACATTAATTTGAGAAAGCTCAGATTAACTGGTACAGAATCAAGATACCTTTTGGTGTTTTCGTAGTGATTTATGTTAATCAGAGCCATGTACATGCAGCGGATCAAGATTGACGGGATAAGACGAGACCCTTGGTTCCGGGAAAACTACGTGCCTGTTAGAGCTAAAGCAGACGAAGTAGTGAATCTTGATGATGTCCGTGCTGTGTTCGATGACATTGAGGTAGAATCCTTGCACACTTGTGCTTTTAGTATGCTAACTATATAAGGAGATGATCAAATTTAAGATAAATTGTATATTCTGGATATAGATCAACTGAAGCGTTTGGCCTGATACTGTATTGTTCTCCTCCATTCTAGGTTTTGATATGCTCTATCTTCAATTGTTGCAGGATGCATTTGTAAGTGAAAAATCTGAAAATAGTGACAGTGGCCCCTTGGTAATGAATGCGTTTGAGATGATAACACTATCGCAGGGATTGAATCTATCTGCATTGTTTGACAGGCGTCAGGTACAATGATTAATTTAGTTCATGGACCAAAAATAAACCAAATCAAAGTTCGGCAGATTTTATTTCATCTCCACTTCTCCTGTTTCTTCTCTTTCTTTCTCCCAATTCTTCCTTTAAGCTTTTCATTTCTCGGATAAGGAAGGGTATCTGATGGGGATGTAAATTTTTCTTCCTTTAATTTTTTAGTTAGGTTAATCTCTCTTCCTCTATTTTTCATATCTTTTTCTCCTTTTTTCAGATATGCTCTGGATAGTTTAGAATTATAGGGAGTGAGTTGGCTAATGTTTCTATAAACTTAGTGCTGACATGTATAATACATCATCTTTTGTTAAAAAAAAGGTTTTGCAACTTCCTTGCTATAACTAAGCGCAATTGACTCTTTTTTTTTTTGGCAGGATTATGTCAGGCGTCAAACTCGATTTGTTTCCCACCAACCTGCTAAAGTGATCATTGCAACGATTGAAGCAGCCGCAGAGTCGTTGGGTCTTAAGGTCCACACACGCAATTACAAGGTAAATTTCAAAATTTCCGTCTAAGTATGAAGCAATGTTGTAATTGAATAGCCAGTTCTCCGGCTGATCAACTATGATTGTCAGCAATCTTCCACCATTTTCCCTCTATCTATCAGCAATAATTCATTTTTCCTTCCATACACTGAATTTCTGTCCCAATTCCTGCGCAACCAACATCAAAGAAAATGGGAATTCATCTTATTCATTTTTAAAATAGGAATTAATCTTATTCATTTTTACCTGTTTTATCAGGAGGAAAATCATAATTGTGCCACATAAGATATATTTTAGTATCATGATACTCGTAGGTAGACATTGCCATTGATTGAGGTTTTTTAAGGCTTTTGTTGTTCTAAGATCATGTTTTTAAACCATAAAACATAGCCTCGAGTGAGTTCCTATTTATTGAATCGGCGTTTATATTTTCAACAACTATGCTTATTGCAGACAAGAATTGAGGGGGTAACGGCAAATAAGGCTGGTCATTTTGCTGTTGTGATGGAGGTAACTTTCAAGCTCCATAAACTAATTCGTGACAAGATTGCTGTTTGTTATTATCATTTGACAACTCTTTTATTAATTTGTAAAGGTTTTCCAAGTAGCTCCCTCCCTTTTCATGGTTGATGTTAGAAAAGCTGCTGGGGACACCCTTGAATATCACAAGGTGTGCTTCTACACTCAACTTTTGCTAGTTAGTTTTTCACTATAGCTTGTATTACAATTCTTATAGTTTCTTTAAGGAACTCCATGAAGCTTGGAACTGCTTAAAGGGCCCTTGTTACTGTGCTTTTGCAGTTCTATAAAACCTTCTGCACGAAAATTGACGACATCATTTGGAAACCAAAGGATGGCATGTCAAAAGCTACTCTGCTTAGAACAATGACTCGCTGAACTGGATTTCTGGAAATGAAGTGAATCACTAAGCATTGTGATGTGTAATGAAGATGTTCCAATTTCGCTATCTCCCTTGTCTTGCACACTACATCATCATCGGGTTGGTAAAGTATCTGTGTGGTTTCATGTGGTGAATTCCGTTATCCGATCCTCTGTACCCTCTCTAAATCTTTGTAATTGCAATGGTAATCTCGGTCTTATTGCATATAAATAAGTGTGAACTTCCGAGATATCTTACAGTAAGATAGCAACTACATATCTCTAGTGCTGTGCAATCTGTAAATCACGGGCTCGAAAGCAATGGTTTTGACAACTAATTATATGCTATTAGTAAAAGGAGTAGCATTTCATATTTTGTTTGCTTTTCCAACCAAGGGATCATTTTGGTTCTTATGTTGCTGCCATTATTTCTTGATTTTTCTGTTGATGGTACTGATATAGTGTTTCTTTTCGTCGTCTTGAGCCGAGGGTCTTTCGGAAACCACCTCTCTACCCTCTCGGGTAGGGGTAAGGTCTGCATACACACTACCGGCCCCATCCCCATTTATGGGATTTTACTAGGTTATTGTTGCTGTTGTTGTGTTCCTTTCAGCAAAGAGAAGGATGCATCATTGGTAGTGGTGTGTGGAACTGAGTGTTTGTTTACCTCCCAGAACCAATATTGCTCCCCATAAACACTTTGTCATCCCCGCAAAAGTCAAAGATGAGGAAAACAAAAGAAAATTTATTACATGACATTTTAAGGTTGAAAGTACCTAGTCTCGCATCTACACTCCCACGAAAGAAGACAATAGCCTTTATCTTGTGTAGTTCCTATTGAAAAAGACTAGTAAAAAAGATGAAGGGGTCAATACTCTTTTCAAAAATGATGAATCAAAGAGAACGAGTAGTATAAAAAAGAAGATAAAAAGGGTTTCTCCTTTGGTTCTTTTTGCCATTGACAAGAGCAAAAGAGCATTAGCACCCAAGGATGTAGCGTAAGTCGGTTGAAAATTACGCAATCTTAGGTTCAAATCTCACTGAAAGTACAAATATTAGGTGATTTTTTCTCATATATTCAAGTTTTGGTGGGCAAAATTATCTAATACTCATGCTGATTTGAGGTAACAAGTACTCGTAAAATTAGCCGAAGTCCAAGCTGGCTCTGTAGAAGTTTAGGGGTGTACATAGGCCGGGTTGGTTTGGATTTTTCAATTACCAAACCAAACCAATAGTGTCGGATTTTTAAATCTATAAACCAAACCAAACCAACGAAATCGGATTTTTCAATCTCGGGTTTTCTCGGGTTTTTCGGATTTTTTCGGATTTTCGGGTCTTTTTTTCCGATAAGTCTTCATAGCACAAATATACAACCTGTACTCCACATACTTCTCTAATCTTACAAGGATACAACTATATAATGTATTTTTCAAGAAAATAATACAATAATATGATATGCGTCATAACTAGGGGTGTACATGAGGCGGTTTGGTTCGGTTTTTTATTAAACCAAAATCAAACCAATTATGTCGGTTTACTANATTTGACTTTTTTTAGTTAAGACCAAACCAAACTAATTATGGTCGGGTTATTTTTTCCAACAACAAACCAAGTCAAACCAATCCATGATCGGGTTTTTTTTTCGGTTTGACTCGAATTACCGGTTTGGTGCGGTTTATCGGTTTTTTTTACACCCCTATGTAGAAGAAAGAGAATATATGATCATTACACTGACAGCAAATGTTGGTCCATTTGGATAGGCAATAATGGTTGAAGCCACCATCCATTTGGGGCTGTAGACTTTAGGTTGGTGAAGGATAATGCATGTTAGGCTTTTAAAGCTTCTGATCGTAAATATGTTCCAACATTTGAGTGATATAAAACTTCTGAAATTTATGATTTTAAACATTCAATAACATTGTAGGGATATAAAAGTCTCTTATTAAAAATAAAATAAAAAAGTTCAAATAAAATTATTTCTAAATATTGAAAGTTAACATTCTTATTCTTTTTTCCAAATAAGAACTTTTGACTTTACTACAAGCAAAAGGAAGAGGCAAAGTTCACAAATACTTTAAGTTAAACATATCGCTGAAATCATTGTCTGAAATGGACCTACATGTCCAGTGCATTGAATCTGCATTATACGCAGATACATTGAAAGAGGAATGGAGAAACAAGAATTGTCAAGTGTCAACCACCTTCGAAAATGAAATACAAAAAGTTTGACATTTCACAAATGATAATTTCAAACATTGTGGCTGCCTGTTGCTGCCCCTCCCCTCCCCTTCATGACCCGAGAGTCTTCCGGAAACAGTCTATCTGTCTTTTAAAGGCAGAGGTAATATTTGCGTGCACTCTACCCTTCCCAGACCCCATTTGTGGGAATACACTGGGTATGATATTGTTGTTGTGGCTGCCTATAGCAGTTCTCTCATACATTCTCAAGTATTCATAACTTATATACGTCGATACTGTAAAGAATTTTTACGCTATTAGTGTAGCCAATTCCAACAAATTATTCCTTTATTTTTCAAGTTATTAATCTCACTGTCTTATTTTTCAAGTTACTAATATCACTTAGGTGACCTGATTAGAGGCAGATAGAGTTAGGATTCAACTACAAATTATGAAAATTCAATAAGTATTAAATTTTGAACCTATAATTTCAGAAGATATTGAGTTAAGTTTAAATTTTTTAAAGGACGATGAATCCATCAAATTTAAATCTTAAATTTGCCTCTAGACCTTATAATGTAAGAATTCTTTTAGATTATTGATGTATATAGGAGATAAATTCTTTTATCATTTGCCTGATTCATATGTTGAGTTCTTTTGTTATACTGAAACGAACTTCTCAAGAAACCATCCTCGTAATTGTTTTAAAAAAAACATAGTCAAGGAACTAGCAAGGTTTCAAATTGGATTTGGTTCAGGCTTTTGACATATTTGATCTCCATCTTATACAACTATTAGCACTTGCAAGTATATCCATTCACTATATTTAGTTTGTGTGCAAATAGATTTCAAGAGTACTTTTCAGTGTTTGACCAAGTTTTAAAAAAATATATTTTTATCAAAATTTCGGGGAGAAGTTATTTTTTTTGCTTCTCCTCAAAAGTACTTTTTTTCCTTTCAAAAGTTTGGCCAAACACCTTAATTTAAAAAATAAAAAAAAAACAAAAAAAAAACACTTTTGACAAAAAGAAGTGCTTTTGCCTAAAAAAAGCTTGGCCAAACAAACTATAGTGTTGATAGAGCACCATGTGGCTAAAATTAAAGAACTAATTATGCATGGTAATGCCCCTGTAATCCAGCCTTTCCCCAAACCTCGCGCATAAAAAAAAATTTTAAAAGGAACAAATAACAGACAAACACAATTGAAAACAAACTACCACTTTGATTAATATAAAACATAGTTGCAGTGTACAAATCTGGAAATGTTGGAAACCTGCTAAAAATAGGACTGATAATCCTATCAAAAACTAGGACTTGGTAAGGAAAAAAACAACCTAGGTAGGTTGTAAGGCCAAGCCCCTGAATAACAGGAACCAAACTACAGAATTGCACAAAGCAATTAAAGCCTAATACACAAAGTAGATACTTACAATGAACACTAAAGACTCTCAACATGATAAACTATGAAACCACTGTCTGATTCTGCAATGTAGCATACCGAGGAGGCAAATGCATAACGAATCCGTCCACAGAAGTATTAGCTGAATGATTCAAACCGCGTAGCGTTACAAGGAGCAGCATGAGTGAAAATTTTGAAGTCAGTGCTCGGTGACTGTATTCTCAGGAAACCATGGCGCGATAGAGGCAGTCTCCATAAAATGTGAGACCAAAAATGTCGGAAACAGGCTTAGACTTGATGAAGCCTGGAAAAAAGTGGTTTGCCATAGCCTCCCGGAAAACAACCGAGACACAGAAGTATCAGATGGCCGCGAATACACGGGCTAAAAAACAACACTCATGTGTGCTTCTGTCTCGCCAGAAGCTGAATGAACCAAATAGCTTTTCTGCTTCTTCTTTCAAACCCCTTTTTGACGCAGCTTCGGTTTAGGAGAGAATATCACATCTCCACAAGTCCTCCACAAGATGCTCAACAGCGCTGCAACTAACAGAGCAATGTTGGAGATTCAAACCAAGTAGATTCTCCCCCAACTTTTTAATAGAAGGAACGCTCTTGTTTGATACCATCGAGCAACCTGATAAGGAAAGGACCTGCAAATTCACTTGCACTCCACAGGATAAACCAGTAACACCAGAATCAGTTATTGCACACGTAGAAACATCAAGATCATTAAGTAATGGGCAATTATCTGCAATTGCCATCAAACTTGCGTCGGTAATCTTCCTGCATCCGTCAAGATTCAGCAATTCCAAGGTCTCGCCATGTTGCCTAGCCAATGAGATCGCCACTTGATCTGTCAAGTTCAGGCAGCCGCTAAGATTCACCTTAACAAGTCCTGGTTCACAGCTTTCCAAGAGTGGAAGAAGACCAGCATCCGTTATTCCACAAAGGCCACTGAGATCTAATTGATGCAGCTTGGGGCAGAGCTTACCAACCATGGCTAAGCTAGTACTCCCGAATCCTGGACAACATCGGATAGACAAGGACCGCAGAGATTCACATGGAGACAACAAGGAAGTTTGTAGAGCTAGATCCTTGATCCCCATGCACTTCACTAGGGAAAGAGACTTTAATTTCCTGCAGTTGGAAACCACATTAAGGATACCCGTTTGGGTAATCCTGTTGCACTCCTCCAAGTGTACACTCTCAAGAGATCCAGCAGCTTTGGCGAAAGCAACCAGTCCACCGTCAGAAACAAAGCAACACTTGCGAATGCACATATGTTTCAGATTCGGGCATCCCTTTCCCACAGCTTCAAGACCAACATCTGTGGCCCCCCTGCATAAGGTGATCGTCAAAGAAACCAGAGACTGGAGACCCTGAGCATTACCCATGACCCAAAATCCCTTCTGACTCACATTTCGGAGTGAACTAAGATTAAGATTGGCAATCATCTTGCCATAGTGACCAACAACAGCAAGCGAGAAATCCGTGATGTTTAGACCCTGTAGTTTCACTTTTGTCAACATTGTAGCACCCGATGACAGAAGACTAGCGACTCCCTGATCCCCAACAAGAGGGCAGTCCTTAATGGTAAGAGACTGTAATTTGGTGCAACATCTTCCAATAGCTTGTAATCCCTCATTTCCGATATTCGGACACGATTCAATTGTCAAAGAAGTCAAGCTCGGGCAATTCTCTGCTATTGCAACAAGTCCCTTGTTGGAAATTGAAGGGCATTGGCTCAGATCCAACTTTTCTAATGAAGGGCATTCCCTTGCAATCTCAAAGAGACCTTCATCTCCAATATAAGGAACATTCCACAACGATAGGACCCTAAGAGAAGGGCAACCATGTGCAATTGCGGATAGACCAACATTAGTAATACCACGAAATGAGTTACTCCCACGGACAGAAAGCTTTCCTAGTCCCCCACGGCTAGAAGTTCCAACTGCAATTGCAGCAAGTCTAACATCAGTAGCTTTCTTCCATTCCACACACCTAGTAAGGTATCCATCACATTCTACTTCAAGATCTTCATCTTTAGAGATCATTGTTGTGTCATTTGAATCCCCATTTACTTCCTCTACACTTGACAGATTGTTCTGGCTCTTGCTCCTGCAAATTTCGGAGTTCCGCACGCTACTCAACAACATAAGCCAACGCTTAGAAACACAAGCTGCTGCACTCCTTTCACGGCCTCCTGGCAATCGTCTGAGGATCTCGAATAGGCATTCATCAGGAAGAATTTCAAGAGATGGATCCTTTGACCGGTCTTCAACAACAAACGGGCTACTAATGCGCACCCTCTTCCTAGGAGGGCAGTAAACTTTGCCAGAACAAAATGGTCCACCAGAATAGAACTCATCATCACCTGAAGTCCAAAGAGCAAAAAACCTCATCAGCTATCTTTTCCCTCAAATTAACATGCTATAGCATACTAAAATTTCTCTAAAAAAAAAAAAGAATCGACAAATATGCAGTCAAAGCCATTTTTTACAAACTTTCATATAAGTTTCAAGTATAACCAAGTTATCTTATTTGCAAAAGATGAACAGATAAATAATTATCATATGTGAATTGAAGCTGTAGATCTACCTAATAGGTACATATTTTCAGATAAGATAGTTAAAACAATTCTAGATACAAAGATCAAAACAGTACAAATTTTTATCCACAATTTTCTTCAGTAAATTACCTGTCTTTAAATATAGCTTCAGATTACTAGCCAAACAAAGAAGTTATACTTTTTTGTACTTTTTTCCTTTATTGTCAATTTCAGTAAATTAATGCTCGTGTTCATCTCAACAATCATGCACCTATACAGATTTATAGACTCTATTCATTCTAAATAAATCATTGGTAAACCTAAAAGTTCATCCTTAATCAAGATACTGAATTGAGAACTCATTAAAAATGAGCAAATCCAGACTTAAATTACCTATCTTTAATCTTTAATTCTATAAATACAAAGACCAAAACAGTTAGTAGTTTTTTTTTTTCAGTTTCTTCATTAAAATTACCATCTTTTAATATAGATTCAGTTTCCCTTTTTTGTCATTTACAGTAAATTAATGCTCACATTTATCTCAATAATAATCATGCACCTATACAGAGTTATAGACTATATTCATAATAATAAATTACTAAATCATTGGAAGTAAACCTAAAAATTCATCTTTATCTAAGATACAGAATTAATTCAAAAAATTAACAATCAAGAACTTTTTTTCCAATATATAAAAAAAGAAAATGAACTCACCACTGTAATTAACAAGAGTAGGCATAGCTGCTGCTGTTCTTCAGAATTAAAAAATCCACAAAATAAAGCAAAAAAAATCAGATTTTGAACCAAGAAAAACAAAACCCAGATTTGATCTTTAGCCAAAATTTGCATTCCAGTTGAAAATATCCAATTTTTTCAAGAAAACAGCTAACCCCACCAAAAGTAGGGGAAAAAAGAGAGAGAATTTAAGGTCAGATAGTGAAGAAAAAAAAGGAAAGAATGGTTCTTTGCTTCATAATAGGTATGTGGGCATATATATTTTAGAGTAGTATATATGATATGAATTTAGTTATTTTTTACAAATTAAATGTATTTGGTGAGTTCAATGAATCATTCCCTAAAACCGGTATTTCCGGTTATTCTTCAGAGCTAAGCCACTTGTGGTCGTACTGCGCACCTCAAACCAGCTAACTACCGTCCACTTACCGGTTACTTATTGCATCCGTCTTTTTATTTTATTTTAAATCATTTTTTTAGTTTCTCTCTATAAGTATAATTTAGAAAGAGTTTAAGTTAAGTACACTATTCGTACGGTAACAACAACAAAAAATCCAATAATTTTTCATTAGTAAGGTAAAATGTACGCGGGTCTTACCACTGCCCTGGAAGGACAGGAAGGCTGTTTCGTACAATAATAATAAATCAGTATAATATTATATGTGGGAGTTTGGGGAAGGCAATTTATATCAGACAAGACGAATAAGCTAGGCAGCATAAACAATAAGTAGAGACAACAACAAGATTAGATGATAAGAAAATCTACGCAAAAGAACTACTAACAAGTAATACTAAAGGTCCAAGTATAAGAAAATACTAGAATAGCACTAACACTACGGGAATAGAAATACACTCAGATTACCTAACGACCTTCTACCCTAATTATCACATCCTCCTACAAGTTATGTCCTTGTAATTCTTTTTATAATATATATAATTTAAACTCATTTAGAGATTAGCTAATCAGATTAGAATATGGAAAGTGATAAATATAACTCAAATTTGGAAAAAAAATAACTTGTGAATGTATTTAATTTGGAGAGTAGTTTAAAAGGGTACTTATTGTTATATAACTTATCCATTTGGAATGAAATCACTAATTTAACTGGCGATTCTGTTATTATTTTCTTCTAATCATTTAATTCAAATAAATATATTGATACAAATAATGCAAATAATGTATGTTTTGATGGTTCGGTTGTTATGAATTGTCAATTTATATACAATATTTATTTTGACTGTTACTTAAATTTTATTGTATCATCTTGTTAATCCGTCGTTACACGATCATGAAATATTTTATTTTATTTCACCATCAATTTGTTGTGGTCGCGTCGTTATCTTTTTTTCTTCTCATTTTGTCCTTAATTATTATTTAATAATATATTTTAGCTTTTACCCTACCCATTTTTTATAATAAATCTACCATGTATCACATTTATCTTTTAATACTGTAAGCTTATTCTTTGACATCATGAAACGACGGAAAACGATATAAGTTGTTAAAGCATTGTAGTCATTAAAATAATATAGTGCAATACAATACAATACGATATGATATGATACATACAAACCATTCAAACACGTACTGAAAATGCAAAAATTATTTACAAATATATATAATTTTTTAAAACAACAAGAATATAAATAATTTTAATTCGTCTTTCCTTGGCAAGTTGCACAACAAATAATTGGAAGTACAACTCATGAAAAAAACTTGCAACGTGGATTGACAAGTAATATATTTGTCATTATGAAGTGTTACAGGCTTTTCAGTTTTTTACGAGTCTGAAAAAGAAAAAAACAGCGTGCATTTTGCAGTACAATGAACTTGCCCTTCATATTTAAAAAGAAAAAGGAAAAAAAAAAGACAAAAAGATAAGCAACTTGGCAAATGGGAACTTTTTAAAATTTGTCTTCTAATCAACTTTTAAGTTTTAATATAATTAACAAACCCTAGATTAATCAAGATTTGATCACCAGATGCCACTCACGTCTAGTACTCATTTTTCTTTTTATGCTTTTAAATTCTTTATTAGTCACCAATTTTTATTTGGAATTTTTTTAATCCTTTTGCTTTATCATCCGTTGAGAAGAATAAAATATAATCTATTTTAATTAGGCGAAATACATAAACGACTCATTCAAGTTGTCCTCAACGATCATTTGAACACCTCAACTGAGACCATTTCGAGCTAGACCATTTCGAGCTAGACATTTCGAGTGACTGTTAAGTAAATCAAATATACACCTCACACTGACATGGCAAGTTACATGTATTTTAATTGTCTTTGGGCGCGTGAGGTTTTATCACACTTTTCTTTTTTATTTTAGAATTAAATTAAATTAAATTTTGAAAGTGGGTCCCATAATTCATTTCATGTGAACCTTCCTCACCCCAATATAATTAGCTTCACTACCTTAAGCTACCACGGAAGCAGTGGCCGGAAGTTTGGCCGGAGCCTTCACTGCTCCATATTTTGTCTCTCTCTCTCTCCCCCTCTCTACCACCCACAGTGTGTGACGACCCAAAGGGTCATCACTTGTTTTCTTACTCTTTCTGTGCTTCCGATGCCTTGAAAATCTCATTTAGGATTGTCTCGATTTACGTGCACAGTCCGGACGCATAGTCGGAAAGCTTAAATATGAATTCTGTGTGAAAAATGCTAAATTTTGATATTAATATGAATAAATTTGACTTCAGCCAATATTTTGGATAAACGGAACCGGACCCGTAATTTGATGGTCCCGGAGGGTCCGTAGAAAAATATGGGACTCGAGCATATGTCCGGAATCGAATTCCGAGGTCCAGAGCCCGAGAAATGAATTTTTGTGTGAAATTATTTTCTGAAAATATTTAAGGGAATTCAAAATGAAATTTGATTAGAACGTATTGGTATCGGGCCCGTATTTTGGTTTCAGCGCCCGGTACAGGTCTTATCTGTGATTTAAGCGCTTTCTACAAAATTTGGTTGAAAACGGACGTCGTTTGACGTGTTTCGTACTTAAAATAGAAATTTGATGGTTTGTGAAAACTTGGAAGAAATTATGAATTTTGAGGTTTAATTCAATGTATATGATGTTATTTTGGCGATTTGATCGCGCGAGTAAGTGCGTAGGATGTTTTTGGGGTTGTGTGCATATATAGTTTGGAGCCCCCGAGGGCTCGGGTGAGTTTTGGATAGGCGTCGGAGTGCATTTTTTTAACTTGAGAAAATCTGGCATCTCAGTTCTACAATTTTCGCAATTGCGAAGCAGGCCACGCAAATGCGAGCCTGGCATCGCAATTGCGAGGAATGGGGACATTTCACTGGGTTCGCAAATGCGACCAAAAGGCTCACAAATGCGAGCCTGGCCTTTTCGCAAATGCGAAGATATAGTCGCAAATGCGTAGACCCCCAAACTAGCCAGTATTCGCAAATGCGAACAAGATCTCGCATTTCCCATAATTTGGTCGGGGTTCGCAATTGCGAATCCCAGTTCGCAAATGCGACATCTGCAGCCCAGCATATTTCATACTTAGTCAAATTTTAAGTCATTTTTCACCCCACTTTCAAAATACAACTCCTTGGGCGATTTTTCAAGAACAAGTTTCATCCCAAATCATTTGTAAGTCAATTTCTACTCAATTCTTTCAATCATTAACATAATTTAACATGTTTTTCACTTAAAATCAATGATTTTCATGGGTGAAATTGGGGGTTTTGTGTAGAACCTAGGTTTTCTAAAAATTGGGGATTTGGACCTCAATTTGAGGTCCGCTTTTAAAATAAATTACATATTTGAGTTCGTGGGGGAATGGGTAATCGGGTTTTGGTTCGAACCTCGGGTTTTGACCACGTAGGCCCTGAATTTTTTGGGAAAAACTTGGGAAATTCATTTTTATGCATTCAAATTGATTCATTTAGTGTTTATTAAAGTAATTGAGTAATATTTGACTAGATTCGAGCGGATTGGAGGTGGAATCATGGGGTAAAGCGATAGTTGAGGTTTGAGTGGAATTCAAGGCATCGAGGTAAGTGTTTAGTTTAACCCTAGCTTGAGGGAATAGGAGTTGAGTCTTATTTGCTATGTGAAAATTGATCGAGTACGATGTATAGGCGTGGTAACGAGTATCTATATATTGGTGTCTAGCATGACAGTGAGTCCTTATATTGCAAATGTTTTTGTTTTGTTATAACTACCATGCTTGATTGATGATTTCTATATGTTGCCAAGAGTATGTGAAAGGAAATTGTGATCTTTAAATTTCATGGAGCGTTGGCTTGAGTTGAAATACAAATTGTGAAGTTATATGAGATAAGTAAATCTTTGGAGCATTGGCTCAAGTGATAATGTAAAGTGTGAAATGAAAGTGAAAGAAGAGAACGAGTTATTGAAATGCTCCCTTACCGGGATTTATTGTTTAATTGTATTCCCTTGCCGGGATTTCTATTTATAAACTGTTAATTCCCTTACCCCTTATTTATGATTGTTGTTTGGGTGAGGAAGAGTGTTAAAGCACGAAGGGTGATGCCGTGCATTGTTTGATTATTATGAGAAGAGAGTGCAAAAGCACGAAGAGTGATGCCATGCCGCACGATGTACCATTCCGTGCCGATTCTATTGATATATGTGAGGAATGAGAGTAAAAGCACGAAGGGTGATGCCGTGCACATATTATTTCTTGGTGAGTATGAGAGTAAAAGTACGAAGGGTGATGCCGTGCACTTGTTGATTTCTGTTTCATTACATACTATTGAGTTGTGTTGTTTTCCTTTGTTACTGGATGACTCTTATTTGGAAATTATTATACTCCCCACATCATGCTTCCCCTCCCATATTGTTTATTTGTTTGTATTTCGATTTTGCTGTATGTATATGAAATTGTACAAGTTTATGTGGTAGTCTGGTCTAGCCTCGTCACTGCTTCGCCGGGGTTAGGCTAGACACTTACCAGCACATGGGGTCGGTTGTGCTGATACTACACTCTGTGCTATTTTGCACAGATTCAGGTTTCGGGCAGCAGCATCATTAGTGTGGGAGTAGGCCTTCAGCCCAGCGAGACCGAGGTATCCTTGCAGGCGTCCGCAGGCCCGGCGTCTCCCTTATCCTCTCTTTTAGTCTGTTATCTCATTGTATTCGAGACAAACAGTTAATATTTTCTTTCAGACGTTGTATTTAGTATTCTTAGTAGTTCGTGAGTACAGTGACACTAGTCTTGGGTAGAGGATTTTGTTGAAATTTTTGTATTTCTATTCAGTTTTATATAATGTTAAGACTTTCGCTTATTATTAATCTCGTTGCTTTTATATTAGTGCTAATAATTATTAAAAATGGATTATATTGTTAACGAAAAGTAATTAAATTTGGCTTGCCTAGCTTCTACGAGTAGGCGCCATCACCACTCCCGAGGGTGGGAAATCTGTATCGTGACAAGTTGGTATCAGAGCACTAGGTTACATAGGTCTCACAACTCACGGACAAACTTAGTAGAGTCTGAGGGATCGGTACAGAGACGTCTATATTTATCCCCCAGAGGCTACAGAGTTAGGAAAAGTTCCACATTTGTTCTTTCTCGTCGTGCAATTTTGTTTCTCAATGCTAATTGAATTTCTACTCTATTCTTTCATATATGGAGAGAACACGTGCTTCTTCATCTTCCGATCAGCAGTCTGAGCCCCAGGCAGCTTTCGCTAGGGGCAGAGGTCGAGGCCATGCTAGAGGCCGAGGTAGGAGCAGAGCTCAGCCCCAAGCAGCAGCACCAGTGGCGGAGCCTCAGGTTGACTTTGACGAGGAGGTTCCGGCCCCAGCCCCAGCAGTTCTGGTGGGCCCAGCTCAGGTCCCATAGGGGTTTATTGCTACCCCAGTTCTTCAAGACGCTCTTGTCCGATTGGTGGGCCTCATGGAGAGTGTCACCCGAGCAGGATTGCTTCCTATAGCACCAGCCACTTCTCAGGCTGGAGGAGGAGCCCAGACTCCTGCTATACGTACTCCGGAGCAGGT